>UCOM01003285.1:0-18999 GCA_900474385.1 Ormyrus pomaceus | reverse complement strand
CAAGGAATTTCAAAAATTCTGTTTTTTAGAATTTTAAATATTCCAATAACAAAAGTTTTATTTAAATTTTGTTTGCTCTTCATTAAATTCTAAAATGGACATAGAAAATATGGTATCGCGATTATATATATAACATATTATTTTTATTATTATTATTATATTATGATTTTTTACATTACTTTTAGCAATATGGTTCAAATAAAATAAAAAGAATTACTTTTCTTTGGCTAATATTTTTATATCATTTAATTTAGCACATGCATTTTTATTGAAGCTTGCGCGAAATCAAGTTTTGTATATGGAGTTTCAAAAATTCTGTTTTTTAGGACTTTAAATATTCCAATAACAAAATTTATATTTAAATTTTCTTAGCTTTTCATTAAATTCTAAAATGAGCATATAAAAATAAAATAATAATAAAAACGAGATAATAATGGAACAATAAATTAGTTAGGAGGAAGCTAACTGCCAATGACTTGGCAGCGGTTTTAAACTGAATTCGAGTAAACTATTTGATTTAAAAAATTATTCCAATTGCGGTCAAACATGGTGTATAAGTTTGTGCTCCAAAAAATAAGCTACTAATATTATTAGACATTGTTACTAACGATGAATCGTTTCACTCCTAAAAAAAAAGATAATAAAAATTCTTTGTTAAAAATCCCAGCATTTGAGTAAATTTTGTTACAGTCGGATTTGGAAAATCCAAAATTATTATTATAAATCATTTTTATCCAATCAACAATTATTGATTTCGAAAACCTGTCAAATCAATGATAAAATTTGAAGAAATAATAAAATTGAATTCTGTTTATATCAGAATTAACGCGTCACTTACCCTAAATTTTACTGAAAATCCTTATTAATTTTTTAAATGAATAAAAATATTAAAAATTGTTTTTTTACAATACGTTATCTATATGTCGCTCAACTATTCTACATTTTACTATAAACATTTAACATTACAATTCTATTCAAAAAAAGCATTATCGTAAAAATCGAGCTCATACCGCCAAAAAAGAAGCCATTATTATATATTGGACAATCACTCCGTCTTCATCTCAAGTATAAGAAGTTTATACAGGCACATGACGGGCATTTGCATTACGTGGAAGCACTGATGCATATTACTCCATTCAGAAACTTTATTATAATAAGGCTTTTAAAGTCATACTTTAGGACCGAACGTAAGCATCTACTTTGTATACAAAATGTCATTTCTCGCATAAAAATGTTCAAAATAATAAAAAAAGTTTTAGATTGAATACTTTTTTATCCTATAATTACTGTTAATATTAATTCCAAAAACGCTTATTTAACGTAATAATGTTATCGTTTTCCACTCGAATTAATATTGATTATAGAGTAACATACTATACAGTGTGTTTCAAAAATATCAGAATTTATCACACAATATACATTTTCACATATTTTCAGAATAATATTACGTTAACATTCTGTTTTCTTTATAAAAAATAAATTTAAATTGTACACATTTATAAGTTAATAAAGCATCAGTAACTTTTATTATTATCTGAAAAAAAGAACAATGCATTTGGCGACAGTGCGCAAACACAAACAAAGAATGTTTTTCCATCGAGACAACTGAATGATAACATTCATATAATAAAAATAGAAAGTGATTGTAAATAGTTATTACGCAGACGTAAATTCTTCTTCCATGAATCAATAAAATTCTTTTAATGAACCTGCCTTCTATGATTTATCTCCCCGGTTCTCTTGTTGTTTCTTTTTTTATTTGTCCAATAATTCAAGTTTTTCTGCCCTCGCAACTCGAGGCGATTAGCTTTGTATAAGTACGGGTGAAATGTATCAAGTTGAAGGCTAGCGCATAAAACGCGGAAAGAGATACGGCTTATATGTAAAGCTATACTTTCAGCTCGTAAGTTTATCAGACTTGCTCTATTAAACACTTACAAATTATTGCCTGACACATTACGGATTTTTAAGCACTCGCATATTTTCCAACGCGCAATAAAATCGAGCGTTCGACAATTATTCCCCGAGTGCCTGACTTTTCTGCGTTAAAAATTAAGCGAAAGACAGCACGGCTCACGTACCTTGTAGATGTCGTCGACGAGTTTGGTGAGCTCCTCGGTCTCCATGACGGTGTACGGCAAGCTCTCTGGCTCTCTCGAAAATTGACGAGTCAACGGAACGAAGCGTTCACGAGATGGTCATGTTACTCTTGCAGCCGCGCCGCTCCACTTTCTCCTGCGCCGAGGATCGCCGTGCCTCTAGAACAATGCAATCATTTTTCATTGTTTAATCTAGCCGGTGAGAGTGGATATCGATTTTTAGTTACGGTGGACACCGAGAGCTTTTCGGGTTAAGCTTGAATTCTTTAGAGAGCTGATTTTTCCATTTTTTATGAAAAGGGTATTGTTATAATGGTATCTTTCTTTATCGCAATAATATGCATGAAACCTGTTATTTTGGCGATAAAGTAGGGAAAAACCACTATATATAAGATTTATATTTAAAAATAATTTTAATTACTGAATCTTCGTGAGTCAATTAAATAATTTAATAAAAACTATTCGATTTATTTGCATATGATACTTTTTCTTGGACAAATGTATTATTTAATTAGTAAAAATGAATTTAGCTTACTTTGAGGTGCGTTATTGCTGCAAAATATTAAGTTTATTATTTCTATACGCAGGAGTTACTCAAAAGTTCTATAACAACCTCGAAATATAGAAATGAAATGTGTATCATGAATTTAATTGTAAATTGTTGATAAGTGAATGTGACATATATGCAGGAGATATACAAAATTCAACATATATACGGTTTGCACAAAACGTTTACTTCGCGTACAATGACTTATTAATCCTATATAGCTTTGTCCATTAAAAGCCAATTATTTCTACTTTAAAATTCAAAGAAAAATAACCTAGGTCGAATCCCAATAAAATATATCTCTGTAACAATTAAGTATCAATCAATATTCCAATTAAATTATAATCACAGCGTGTAATTTCTCTGATTTCCCGGTTTTGAACTCTTTGATAAATCCATTCGCACGCTGCGCATTCCGCCATAAATAACACCGCTGGAACAATTAGTTCAGTCCGCCTTTTCGAAATTCCATCACCCGTCGGCGCGCGCAAAAATATAACGAAAAGCAAAAAAAAAAGAAAAAAAACGAACGAACGGCCCACGCCCACGATTCCAGCGGAGCACGGCGAACAATGATCTTCGCTCGCGGAAGGGCAGACGGCGCGGGGGCGTCCGCAGATCTGACCGAGAAAAGCCGCCGCGCGGCCTGTACTTTCATTTCGCAAGGACAGCGGCGGCGGCGTTGCGCAAGGGAAAGGTGCACTGCACTCCAATGAACCTGCACGACTGTTTCAGCTCTCTGGGTCGCGTAGAGCCGCGCGCAAAGATATTCGCGCCCGACGAATAATGAATAGGCGGCGGGATTTTGCGCGCGGTGAGTTTTAGGAGCGAGCGTCTGAATTTATATCTCGCGCCCCGAATAATAAACTTTTTTTTCGGAGTTACGTAAATTGGTTAGTGCGTGGAGCGATAAAGCGTCGCCGCGCGGCTCTCGCAAAGTTTTCTTCTGCGGCGGAGAGCTCTTGTAATTATAAAGTTGAGCAACTTTTCTAGCCCATGCGTTGTAATAAAGATAAATTATAATTTTAATATGTTTAATTTCTTAAAAAGAAAACGAGCGCGTTTTAACTTTGAGTTTTAAAATAAATAATTAACGTTTTTCAGGTGGATGTTGAAACTTCAGAATTTGGGTTGCTGTACTTTAATCTTAATTCATTAAAATATAAATAGATGAGTTTTTTGTGATATTGTTTGTAAGTCTTAAATAATTTAGAAAGGCATTTATGAAAGGTATGCTTCAAAGGTAGTATTTTAATACAGAAATATTAGAAAACTATGATAAATACAGTTTGAATTAAACTAAAGTCAATAAAAAATTTGTCAGAGTTTTCCTTTATATTCATACAAAAATTTCAAATACAATAACTTTTCCAATAGCATTTAAGATAAACTAAAAGACAACAACGTCGAAATGTTTACCGCGAGAAAGATGATAATGTATCCTGAATAAAAAATATTGATAACATTTTATCTGATAATCGTAAATAAAATATTGACTTAATTATTGATTTTCAATGTTGAATGTATGGATATTCTTAATGGATGCACAGAAATTTACATTTAACATTGAAAATCATCAATTTTTAACAGCTTATATATTTCTGTACAAATTTTGGGAACACCCTGCAGAAAAAAACTGCAACCGACCCGCAGGGATTCGTCGAGATTAAACAGTCAATTAAATGAAATGAAATTAAGCAAAAAATTGCAAATTCAATGCCACTTAAACAATCGTATTTATTTTTTTACCGTCTCCTTTTCATTCGTTTTAAAAGGTCGCTTTTTACAAACAGCAACAGAGCGCACGAAAACCATTAATTGGCAAATCTTGAAGGTTCAACTCGGCTTGCACACTAGTTATCGTCGTCACATTTATTAGAACGGACCATAGACCGCGTTGGTCGTTAAAGCATCGATTCGAAAGCGAACAAGACGAAACGCTATAAGTAGAGGAAAATCCCAGAGCGTAAAGGCCTTTTGCCTGTCGAGAGTCGGTTATTGAGTCTGTAAAAAGAAAAAGGCGGCGAAACGCATTCTCTCTTTGGTATTTGATTGCATTGCTATGTACGATTAAGTGCTAAATATTTTAATCACGAATTTAATTCAATCTTTGAATTAATCCAATAGTCAAACTCCTGCATGATCGATACTTCCCAGTGAACGGCAATGTAATTGTATTATAGGACAGATTATTTAATTTCAAGTTGCTAACTTTTTAGTCTTATAAAATATAACTTTCTACTGCTGATGATAATGTAACAAGATCCTGTTTTATAACTTTTAGATTTTTGTTTATGTTCTAAACGAAAAAAAATTAACTGTACTATTATTTCTGTATTAGATTATTACTTGTTTTAATTTTTAACAAAAATAACAAAACTTGAAATATAAAAGTTAATTTCGTGAAAAGGAATCAGGCATAATTTCACTCATTTTGAAATTGCATGTGTGCGACGTTATATGCAACAGATATATAACTGACATTATAAAAAAACGAATTGCTTTTTATAATACCAATTCTATAAATTTTTCTGGCTCAGTTTGTATTTGAACATTCTACTTTAAGGTAATGTACCTAGATTTTTCATTTTAATAAATTCATTTTAATAAAGATTAATGGCTAATTAAAAATTCATCTAATAATATCACTTCAGTTCAAAATACTTTTGATAAAGAAACCAAATAAATAAAAAGCGAAGATAAACGAGGTCAATGCGAATTAATCAATGCAATTTTTTATATATTTAGAAAGAAACTAACAATCCGCAAAACTATTACTGAAAACCCTTTTACCACCTATTTTACGATGACGATCTCCTTGAACGTCGTCACCGCCATCGTTATCGGAATTAAAAGGCGTTCATTATTGTTGGCACTGTTGCCTTTGGCGTGATTCTACTGAGCGCGGTTTTATGCTTTCTAACGAGCAATTCGTCCTCGCTGAACGATCTATGCGCGACTCATAAAATCGATTTGCCTCTGGTATACCCTCAGCCGCGTATGTAAACATCATTGTACGCACTTTTTTCTCTTGCCTTCTCTTCAATACAAACTTCTTTGTTGCAGGTTTATTTTCAAAAGTGAATCTGGAATTTGGTGCATCATTGGATTTTAGTTATTCTTTATAGGAAACAATGTATTTTAACAATTTCAGAATCGCCGAATGTCGTAAGAACAAATGTAACACATTTATTAACCTGTTTTTACGCAAATATAAATATATCTGAAAAATACTATATTTTTATTTCATCTTTGGAATACGAAATTTAAAAAAAGTCTATATATACTTAATGGAGAAATTACATTAGTTTTAAAATATCTAAAATGTTTCTTTATTACTTAAACTGTCAATAATGTGTTATTTGAAAAATTGACACCTTTGCGTTTATTAGATAAGAAAGAATTGGCTTGACAGCTACATTATATCCTACAATAATTTTGCCCTTTTATTTTGCCCTTACAATTAACATTAGGATTTCCTTTTCTTCAGTCTTACTTTTTAACGCACATCATGAGCTCATGATCTGCGCAAAAATCATAAAGAAGCTCAATTTAATGACCTTTTCTCTCTCTTTTCTAACTCTCACTTTTCTCCTGTATTATGTGCGCTTTTTGCAAACGGATTTGATACATCGATTTGAGTCGAACATTAACTAGGCTTTTCTGTCCTACAGTGGAAAAACAAAAGAAAAGGTAAGTCAGAGAAAGAATGAAGTAAAGTCGCAAATATGAAAAACATAAAGATGAGGTAAACATCAAGAAAAGAACCAAGATTATTAGAAGATTATATAATAATATATGTATATCTAGTATATAATTATATGAAATTCATGCAGCTCTGGTTAATGTTTAAAAAGTTTCAATTTTTTATAAATGTGTAAAGCAGCTCTATAATAATAAATATCTAATGAAAGTAAATAATAGAGAAAGTTAATTTTAATGAAAATTATTAATATTACTTTAATTATTTCAGACATAGATTATATTCCTATATAATCATTATTTAAATAATGTTTTGAATATCATAACATAAATATTTATTAATAGAAAATTATTGTAAACTAATTCCCCGCAATTATAAATCTATCAATTTCTGAGTTTTTTTATTTCAAATTTATTGATTAAGATTGTTAATTTTAATTTAAATGCAAAACGAAAGTTAAAAAAATAATATTTTTTATATTATCTAAAAATAAATAAAAAATCATTGTTATGTTTTTTTGAAAATATATACGTTCTTTATAAATCCCGGCTTTATATAAAACACCATAAGATGACTTCAAAGAAAATAAAATAGACAAAGAAAATTAAACTATCTGCGAAAGTAATGTGAAAACCGCAATAAAAAAATAATTGTAAACTCGATCCCTGTGACTTTGAATCTTATTTTATACGAGAAAAGAAATTTTTGCAATTTCCTTATCCTTGTGAAAAGTATTAATACTCATGTGCGTGACTTTTATCGAAATATCCGTACTTAGGGTAGATTGTATGATAATACGAGGTTGTTAGGGATTTTTTTAAAAGAAATTTGTTCTGCAAATAAATGGTTTCATTACTTTTCATGAATGATGTTAATACTGATGGTTATTAAAATATATTTTTATTCTTTCATTCTTTTTATTCAAATTAAAATATTTCCTCCAGTGCTTGTATTATTAGTATTTAATTAGCATTTATCATATATATCTTCTTAAATTCAAAAGTACATAAGTAATAAGCAAGATAATGTTAATGACTGCAAACAAGATAATTTATCACTGTAACTGTTACCCGTTAAACATTGAAAAGAAGTTACAAAGTTCGAGTGAAAATATTTCTGCTACGTGGAATAGGAAGATATTTCGCCGAGTTTACATTGGCTGAATCATAGGAAAATATGCAACCTGCAATATAATTGTACACACAAAATTAATAGTGTTTCCGAACGTTATATCAAGATAGGTTAAATTTATTGCTCGTATCGTAAAAGACTGTATAAAGTTAATTCTTCTCCGACTGGTTAAATTCTTAATCAGTGCAAGAATGCTAATTTACAGGCAGCGGTGAACGGCCGTTTCATAATTTATACTCTGCACGATCGCTATAGCTACTTAGTCCACGGACATTTTTCAAGTGATTTTTAAACCCCTTATGCAGTTGCTGATAAGAAATTCAGTAAAAAGAGAAAATGTTAACCCGCGCGGACCAATTCGCATTATACACCCCGAAGTTTAGTGGATAAGAACGGGTTTAGTATGAGAATATATCAGCGATAAGCAGCTCTTTGCGGTACGACAAAATAATACAATCCGCTTTTACAATTTTGGTTACTTCCGTAATGCAACAATTTCAACGCATTAATATTAATCCTTTTATCGCGAAAAGATAATAAACGAAAATCCTTATTTTATTCGACGGTTGCATAAACATCCTTTTTCCAAAATGCTGTTTTATAACAAAATGCTCCGCCGTTAATCCGCTCGATAATAAATGTTAAAATAATCCAAATAACCGTCGGTAAAATCATTATTAACCCACACTCGAGGGCCGCGCACACGCACATTCCGGTAAACCTGCATAATTCCGCCCTAAATTTAAACGCACGCACGGCACTGTCAAACTCGATTCCTCCCGGTATATTAAAACAAAAATGCAGTCCTCATCATCGAGAGCTCGAAAATGTCACTTGCCATCCATCGCGACTGCGACGCGTCCCGTTGCGCAACCACCGTAAAACCAACAAAAACACGCCGCGCACATTCTTTATCATAATCAAAATCTCGGCGATGCGTAATTAATCTAGCCTCGTCTCTTTCTCTCTCTCTCTCTCATACACACACAGGCGCGCGCACACCGAGCGGGCATTTAAATCGAGGCCCGGCTACTCGCCGCGCGCGAGAACCTACGGAATGCCGTTCTGCTGGTCCGGCTTTAACGGTACACACCAGTCGGGAGAGTCCAGCCTCGATATCCCCGGTCTCTCTCGCGCGCGCACCTGCGTGCGTACGACCTTTCTCGGCCGCGTAGGCGTTAAACTCGGCTTTATTGTGGCAGCGCGCAGCTCGCGGGCCATTTTTTTTCCCAAAGAGAGCCGCGATCCCCGTGCCTGCTTTTTTCAGCTCTCTCGGCTCGTGAAAGTTTTAGACGCCGGTTTTTCCATGCACTTCGCCGCGCGAGGAAAGAGTGACTTTTTATATGCGTCGTCGTCGCTCCTCGTCGCGCGGTACACTGGATTAGTTTTACCGCCGCTGATACGCTCGTTTTAGTGAAAAACTTGGGAATCTCTGATTCCGGAGGTGATAGCTTTTTTAGACGGTAAGAGGCTTTAGGGCTTTTTACTGCTTTGATGTTATGGAAGAAGGAATAATGCGCGCTAAGGCCGAGTTTTTTGGGCGAATCAGTAGCGTTTCGAACCGCGAAAAATATTTGTTTATGATGATGTTTACAATTTTCTTAAAATAATATAGAAAAATCAATAGACTTTCTTTATTTGTGTTTCTAAAAAGACCAACATTCCTACACCATTTTGTTAAGCTTAAATTAACGGTTTAAACTTATAATTTACCTAAAAACCTGTAATTTTCGTTTCACAATTAATAAATATTAGTTATTAAAATAACCCTGCATCCAATTTATGAAAAGACATAATTATCTTAATTCTATACTAGAACTTATTACTCGTCCTGAATTATGATCATTCCAATGCTAAATCACGTAACAGTCGCGATAATACGATGTTCATTACTGTAAGAGGGTGTTTATTAGTCTCGTATCAGCATTCTGATTAGGTCTATACACCACGCGTTGAATGTCTCCATGAAATGGAAAATCTGATTGCAATGAATCACGAACAACGCATTATTTTTTCGTGATAGTGTGCATCAGATAAGCTTTTTTTGCAAATGAATTGTATGATTCGTGTACTTTAAAGTAAAAATTAAATGCTAGGTGTGTCGTATGCATTCAACACAAAGATCGATTGATTTTTCATATATTTTTTCATACATTAAGTGTAAGTCCAATGTGTAGAAATCAAAATGAATTCGTTATCTTACACTTAATCAAATCCAATTTAAGTGAAATCGTAAAACAGTTTTTATTCTAAAGGTACAACTATTTTTTCACGTTGATTAAACTTTTAGAACTCTTTTAGATTCGATAAATTTAAATGTAAACTCTTTTGATTAAAACGAAAAGGTTTCTGAAACTTTTCTTTACTTCACAGCTGTTGTTTATAAAGTTCTAAAAAGTAATTTTCCGTTCTAATTTAGTTTATAATGTTCAGATAATTATAATGTTCAAAATAATGTATATAAAAAGGTAATTTTCTTTTTAAACTATAAAATTTTAATATAAAACGCATCAACTACATACTCTAATTATTTCTAAATATTGAATTTATATTTCCAGTCTTTTTTACCTTACCACAAGATACAGTTTACTTTTGGGACAAAAAATGTTGTTTGCAGTGAATTTTTCTTTGAAAGATTGCGAGGCTCCAGCTAAAGGGAAGAATCCTTTATACCCACAGCAAATGACGAAACTCAAGACTTGACGTTTTGTATTCAAAAGAAACTCCGCCTAACAGAATATTCTCCCAAAGCTTTTTCCCAAGTCCGCTCGATCAAATCCGTTAGACCTTTGTAAAAATAGAAATCTCCGCAAGAGCTTCAAAGCGAGGAGAAGTTAAGGTCTTTTAGGCGGCTCGAACGATACGCGCAGAGAGGAAATCTTGATCACCAGGACTATCCTCGAGCTCGAGCCATCACCTTCGCAGGAAGATCAGAGAAAAGCCGACAAATTGCGAACTGGAAGTAAAAAAAGTAAGTCGGGCTATTTTTTCGCCATAAAGAGGAGAAATTAAAGGATTGTTTGTCCCATTTTCCAAAGCCGCTCGGTGTGCAGCGTAATGCGTTCGGGGCTTTTGTCGCCTATTTATTGCCGACATTCCTCCTACCAGCGGGGACGGCAAAAAACCGAACAAGTTCTCGGGAGTTCCATTAAAATTTTTTCCTTCTTTACTTTTACCTTTTTTCATTTTCTCCTCGCTACCTAATGTACCATGAAAGTGCGTTCCCTTCCGTCGTGAATTGGGATTTTTTCCGAAAACAGTCCGTCAACGGCGGAGCAGCAGTTTTGCCTTCCGTCGAAATCCAGCTGACATTTACACGCTGTTGTCCGACACTTGCAGCGCGCGTACGCAAATGTACAAGTGAAATTAAATTGAGAAGGCGGAGGACTGGGTGCAACTGAATCGAATAAACGTAATGGACAGCGGCAGAGAATAAACCTTCAAAATATCAGATTTCAGAATTTTTTATCAGCTTCTCCGCATTATGCTCCGTTTGATGATGACAATAATGTGCAATGTAACCCGATGACGAAATGTTTTCCCTTTTTAATGTACTTTTTGTATTACGGATTTCTCGATTGCGACGGGATGCATTTTACAACGACGCACTTTTGATTGTAAATTAAGTAACGTACTGCAATTAATTAAAATGTTTTAATGATCCTATAATATTCAATGATAAAAGGAAAAAAACAGGGAATATTCATTAAAATAAAACCTTAAAATTCGAATATCAATGTAATACATTTTCCTGGTTTGCGTAAAAATGATTTTTCAAAATATTTCAAAGGTAAAATCTTTATAACCTACAGATAACAAGTAAAAACTTTTCCGTGTTATTAAATTGATTATAACTTATTAAATAACTTTCATAATTACGTTGAAATAGAAAGTGCAGTTTATATACAGTTTCTAAAGAAACCACTAGGCACGCAATCAGATATCTGTATCTCTAATTATGTAAATGTATCCGAGATAGAATTCGCGAAATTTTTCTCCCTTTAGTCTTTAACTATGACGAAATAGACTGGGGATTATTCAGAGTTTAAAATATGTTTTGAAAGCTCAATTATAAAATTCGAATAGAATATTATAATTTCCACATTTTCAATATTTTAACTTTTACAAATAACTTTTATAATAAATGTATTCCCATCTCCAAAATAATTAGACAATGACCTCATTTCTACCTTCTCGGATAATCGTCCGATTCGATACGCAGAATCACGAGACGTCGCATCCGCGGCTCATGCTTACCTCGCGTCAAGCTGTTTTCCTTTCGAATAGATGAGACGTGAAAAAGTTCTCTCTAGACCACCGGCGGTAAATGTTTTCTCCTCGGCACAGCGAGCATAAGAATCCCAGAACCAAAGGTATATGAAAACTGCAAAATATTCAGGCACCAATCTCACGATCAGCCCGGATATACGAGAACGGACGACAGGCTCACTGCACTATATATATATATATATTTTTTTAATCTATGCGCGCAACGCGATACACGAGAAGAGCGTATAATAACCGAAGGGGGGCAAAAGTATATAGCTGTGAGGCTCCGACCGCGTGGAAGCGCGCGAAGCGACTGCCGGCTGAGCTGCGCTCCTTCTCTCGGTCGGCCGGTCTGCGAGTGCGCGCGAACCAGCGAACTTTCCAAGCTCGCGCAGAGAGCCGCTCACTCGCGGCCTGCTTTCGAGGAGAGGTTCGGTACAGCGCAGCTAGTCTCTCTCTCTCTCTCTCTCTCTCTCCTTTATTAGACTGCAGGTAGGACGTCGGGAGCGAGGTCCTTAATGCTCTTAAAAGACAAGGCTATATATACGTTACGCTCAATTCGACGCCTCTCGATGCGCGGTATGCGTATTATATACCTCCGCGATAAGTCGGTTTTCCAGATTTTCCTCCCCCGGATGAAGTGCTTGCTCCAGTTTCGCCGCGCGATTCGCCGGGTAATGATGTGCTTTCGAATTCGCCGACTCGATCTCCGCGTGCCGAGGAAAATTGTAGAGGAATGGTTATATCGACGTAAGGATAATGCGGCGTGTGTGCGAGTTTTGCGTATACGTGTGCGGGTACTAGACTAATTTGTGGCGCGCTCTGCGGCAGTGCTTAAAGCGCAATTTAAGGCATTGCGTAAGCCATGGTTTAATCTGCAGGCATTCTTTAGAAATTGCTAGAGAAATTCAAGCGATTCTTTAGTTTCTTTATTGACGATTTTTAATAAAAGTTTTATTTTTATTGTGGACTATTGCGAGCAACGGTTCTACTGCAAAGTTTATATTATTTATTTCCGTTACTTTTTATTGAAACAAACGAATGCTTTTGAATAATGCAAATTTTACCACCATATTGACGCATATTTGAACTAATGTATAACAGTATCCTATTATACTCTCATAACTTAATATTTGACGATATGGAGTTTCTTGGAAACGGCAACCTTTTAAACGTAACCTTTCATTAGTCTGAATAGACTCGCTTTTTCCACTGAAAGAAAAGTATGCGGATGATAAATCTCGCCTCGCTTCGCCGTGCGAGTAATCAACCTGCATTCTCGAAACCTCGAGCAAAGAAAATCAAACGAACGAAAGCGTTGTACGCCAAGAATCCACTTTTTCCAGCATAAAAAAAAACGATCGTCGCAGGCAGCCTTGCTCGTTACCATAAAGGATTTAAAAAGCAGTAAATTTTTGTACACCTTCCCGAGAGCACGTGAAAAGAGAGAGGAAAGGATGCCTAATGTATTAGAAATTGCGCAATTTCGCTTGAACTGTTATCATGATAATTCTCTCCTCCGCGGGGCAGCGCGCTTTGCATCGACGCCGACAATGTCCGCGTAAATTTTATCGAGCGGCGCGCTTCCCATCGGGGAATGCCTCTAAACAGACTCTTTTCTATTCCTCGAGGCCGCCAGTTGCGTGTATTCGCGAACCGGCTCGCTCGCCACCCCCCTTCGAATGGAAAATGATTTGGGGTGACTTTCTTTCTTTGTTGTCGCTTTAATGAAATCTTCGTCAAGGCTGCGTGGAATTTATTTGTCGTGTCGTAGCTTTATTGACATTGACTGAGGGAATATTTTATTACGCAAAAGTTCTTTTTTACTGTAAACAATGCTGGACAAGTAAATTATTTATAGTAACAATTTATATAAATATGTATCAAGGTTCAATAAATAAAAAATGTTTAATCTTCACTTATATCTTATCTAATGTTTTTGAAATCTAAAAGTAAACAATTATTATTTATAAAATTAAGTGTCTTTTACGTAATAACTTTAACAAATAAATCCACGTTCATGTAATTACAACCCCACACATCTCCGAGAAATTCTCCACTAATTTGCCATACCTTCGTTTTCCCCACTTCCTATCCGCTCGTAATCCTTGATTTCTATTTTATTTATTCCCACGTCACCTTGCCCTTCTCTCTTAAGAACGCCGCCTAGATGGCGATCCTCCGGCGTGTTATTTTCGCGAGAGTCTATTATCGGTGACGGCCGGAAGAGAGACGACGACGTCGAGATGGCTAGTCCCTCTCTCTCTCTCTCTCTCTCTCTCTCTCTCTCTCTCCGGCGCAGCAGATCAACCTTGATTCCGGCCTTTGGCGCGCTTGCATTCCGCGAGATCTCAGCGAGAAATCGTCCTCTATCACCTGCACGCCGCCAAGACAGAGAGAGGTGCCCACTTGTTGCCATCGCCTTTGACGACGGGCTGTTTATCTGGTTTGCTTTATAGTGCTGGCTTTTTTTATCCGGCTCGTCGTTTTGGCGATAGTTAAATTTACGCGTTTGCGCGCCGCGTAAGTGCAGAGGAGTGTATATGCTAATTCGCCTCTGATAGGCTTTGTAATTTTAAGATGTTCATTCGGTTTTTTAAGTGACAGTTTGTCGATTATTCATTAAATTATAAACTTGGAATAATGAAGAGAAATGCTACAGTTTTTGCATTTGGTCTAGTAAACGTTTAGCTTTTTGGAAATTCGTCCACGAGAGGGGAAATTATTACGATATTTCGAGGCACAGCTTGCAATAAACTAATAAAAGAATTGCCGGTAGGTCAGCAGATCGTATTGTTTCTGCGCGTAGCGTTAACCATCACACCGTGCTTGTTACATGACATGTGTTATACGCGTCAGCTACGAATTACAATTCACGTCACAGGTTGGATGCACGTACGTGGTTGCAATGCTTCATACCAAGGTGAATAAAAGCTAAAAATGACGAAAATCGAGATACCGACGCATACTTAAAAAAAGGTATACAAAGCTCGAAAGGTATACCTGCTTAATTGGGATAGTTTAACTGCGCAAAAGCTTAAAAAAAGATTTACTCGTCATCACCTTTTACGTCCTACCTCGGCAATAAAATAAAATCCAATGCTCGCATATCCGCAGCTGAAACCGCACACTCCGCGAAGTCGCTGCTGGAACGCTCAAAATTTCAGAGGTATACACGCAGATGCAGTACGCATATGACGAGAGCCGCCATTCCCGTGGATGCACGCTTGGTGAGCACACAAGTACTGCCGATATGAACCGCATGAATCTTCAAACGCGCTGAGGCACATATATCATATATACGCGATCTGTGTGTGTGTGTGCGCGCGCGCGCGCGCGAGAGAGAGAGAGAGAGCATTTTCTATCCTCTGTCGGGGTAGCTGCATGCGCAAACAGAGCGGTTTCCCGGTGTCCTTCAAAGGGGAGGCGGAGCGCATCCGATCGGACGCCGAATGCTATTTGCCGAATTCTCTTAATGTCTTTGAGATCGGGCAGGCTGCCTGAGAGCATATACGTCGGCGGTGCGTGCCTGTCTGAGCTGCTGAAATGGGTTCTGCATTGGTTATTGCGCCAGACGACGCGGTAAATAGACGAGAGGCTGGTTTAAGAAGGTATTATCGCGAGTTACGGTCAGTCGAGAGTTGACTAAGTGATTGTAAAGTGAGCGAAGAAGATGGAAGTGGGATGATGCTGTAAAGCGTTTTGTAAAAGGAACAGTTATTACGAGACTTTTGTGGATGCAATAAAGAATTACATTTTATTTTTGATAATTCTTATTTTTCTAAATTATGATTTATAACGAGAATGAAAATTCTTTCCCTCCTTTGAGCCGGATACTAGAATTTTTTAAAATTTCAATGAAAATAAAGTGTAATTACACGTAATTCAGCTTTTATACATGTATAAATTACGCGTAATTCAGCTTTTATACATGCATAAAAGCTAAATTACGTGTAATTACACTTTATTTTGGGTGTGAAGATCGCTTGAAAAATAAAAATAAGTCCAATTCATTTTTCGGAAAATTGAACATTTTAAAAGTCAAATAACCCACTTTTAGTTGTCTCACGAAATTCATCTATCTGTCTATCTGTCTATCGAATAAAAACCCTCAGGGCTTCGTAAGCGCCGATACCCGATAGGTACAAAGTTGAATTTCATTACGTTTTCTAAAACAAAAAAAAAATAAATAAAATAAACCAGCACTTCAGGCCACATTTTACTTCGATCGAGTACGCCGGCAAAGGATGATCGAGGTATCGGACCAAGCTCGAAGCTCCAATGTAGCAGCAACGGGGAGAGCGTGCCGCAACACATGTCGGACACACGCGCGAACATGGAGGAGAAAGCCGACGGAGAGAGAATATCGGGGAACAACTAGGATTTAGCTCTCTCTCTCTCCCTCTCTCTCTCTCTTTCTCTATCTCTCTTGGTTGCAGCAGCATCGTGAGTTTACGAAGGTTTTCGTGTCAAGTGAACTCTGAACTTGAAAATGTTAAATGCTCTTCTATCGATTGGTTGGAAAGTATGAACGGTTTTGTAAAACTGTAATTTTACAAATGGTAAGAAACAGTTCTTGAGAAGTTTATTTATTCTTTGACGATTAACTTATTGTACATTAATTAATCTGCTTCTATAGTTAAATTTTGTAAAGTGTACAGCATTCTAAATTTCTTCTGCATTAGAATATCTTGAAAATAAAGTGATTTTCCTGCTGTTGATCTATACATGTGTATGTGACGGATATTGATATAATCGTTTGAACTGATAGAAATAATGTAAGTTGATAATCAAGTGATATTTCAGTGAAATATTTAGAAATGTAAATACGACGGGTTAATTAATTACTATAATACTTAATTCGTTCTGAAAATAGTCAGTTAAAAAAAAATGTTATATATAGCTCTACTTTCAGGAACGAGCAAGTCTTAAACAGCTTTCATAAAAAATTTCATTTTAGCACAAGAATTATCAACGTATCAATAAAAAAAATGAAATTTTAAGTAAGCTCACAATAATCCACAATATGGTGTTATGAATTCGTGTAAAAACATTCCCGCAGTAAAGCAACTCGAGGTATTAAAAAAATTTAAAGCCCCAAATTAACATTAATTCTGATTCAATGATTCGCAAGAGGCAGGCCGCTTCGCAAAATAAAATTCTCTCGTTCATGGTACTTTCAATGTAGAAGCAGCAGTCGCAAGGATTTCAGTCGCATCCATTTTCTGCGCCAAATGCGCGCTTTCGCTCTCTCTTCAATTCGACAATCCCTGCCGCGGCAAAATCACTATTTGCAATGCGGGGGTAATAATGGCACTGCGTCGAAATAAAACGGGCAATTACACGGCGCGAAGCGGATCAAAAACAGAGCTTTTTCATGTTTGAAAAAAAAAAAAAATGAGAAAACGATGTAAAGATGAAGAGTAAATCGATTCTCTTTTTCTGGCAATTTGACGATTTTCTCTTTCTTTTATAAAAGAAATAAAATTTTTATGTCAACGCTTCGTTTATTTACTTGAAAAAAATCAACTTCGTTTAATATGCAGTATAAATTCAGACAAAACAAAATTTTGAAAATTATTTTATCGAATTAATTGTGCTTTAAATAAAAAAAGACTAGTGCAAATCTGGCCAATAAAAAACGTGCAAATTTTATTATGCTTCAAGTTGTGACAAATACCTCTAATCGTCAAAGCTGGAATATTCCAATGATTTTTAAGCGTAATAAACAGAAAATATCGTGACAGATATGCTGACTTTGATGGGAGATATTTATCCCATATCAACATTTTATTCGTTGCATTACATTCTGACGCGAAGCCCTGAAATTTATACTTACCGATGGAAAGCAATGTGAAAAATTGGGTACGGAACGAGTTATATGCATCATACACACGTATGTTTATCACTTTTTTTTCTACGCGAGAATTATTCGCTTCATGCATCGTTTGACGAGATAATCGAAGTATTTTACGCAGTGGAACGAAAAATAAAAATGATTTTTGCCTACTCGGATGAAATAATACTGCTGAACGGTGCCGTCAAGGTTTTTTTCGTTTCATATCGATGTACTTCAGTTATAATAAATTATTATGACGTACAAAATTAATATTAAATTAATTTATTTATGACGTACAAAAAGAATATTAAATCAAATTTAATGAAGTGCTTGAAAATAAGTAGGTTTAATAAATTACGTTATGAATATTTTATAAATTCTATATAAAGCTGTATAAGGTAGGATTGTTATATACAGAAATACGATTTAAGTAATATATTTACGCACAATCATACAAGTTACAATTTATGCATTTTTAATTCACCTTTTGTTTATATTATATTAGCTATACGCATACGAGAAGCAAATTTTGATTTAAAGAGTTCTAAGACTCTGGGCTGAGTTATCGATACTTTAAAAACATCAAATTAAAATTTTTGTTCAGTTTTCATGAGTTTTCATGGTGAAGACTTGCTTCAGGGTGATTTCTCTCGTTGTTTTTTTTTAAATTGTTTTTTTTTCAAACTGAACTAGCAGCGACTAGCAGCTGCGTAGAAAATCGATTTTGACGTTTTTGTTAGTTTTAAAGATTTTCAAATAGTTTTAGTTTTAATAAAAAAAATATCCTAATGATGGCCGAGAAGATTAATCATTATTAGAATTCGATATTTCGGTCAAAAACTGGTACTTTTTTAGATAATTTATTAATTTGCTTAAAATCGTAAATCAGCAAAGTTTATAAATTTGCTAGCTAGTCTTAATATTTTTAATATTTTTATTCAAATAAGAACTAATAGTTTTATTTTGCTGTAAAATTAAAATTTATTTTTCCTGAAATTTTTTTGCCGTCCTAACGATATTAAACTACTACACTCTTTGCGCTATTCATCAATGCGTGAAAACTTGTTACGACCACTTCAACCAGTTATTAAAGGTTTGCAAAATACTTTAAGGGGGCTCCAGCGAGTACAGCCGAAGTCAAAGACAAACAAAAAAGAAACTTGCCTACTAAAAGCACATATTTATGCTGAAAAATTTTATAACTATTTTTAAAGTAATATTATATCATAATACTGCAATTATGAAGTGTTTTTTTCATTATTAAAATAAATAGTCATCAACTTGATCTTTTCCTAACCAAACAAACAGCTAAAAGCTTTAGCAATGAATGCGCAAAAAAACATTATATGTAACCTAGATGGTATAAGCTCAGAATAATAATTACAAAAATATCTTTATTTTTATAAAATAA
>UCOM01003284.1:0-19006 GCA_900474385.1 Ormyrus pomaceus | reverse complement strand
TGGCCCCTCCCCCCCGCCGACACAAAGGCGCAATGAATTTTGCAGGGGGCGGCCGCGGCGCTTTTTCGTGCTGCGCCGCGCGGATGTTCGGCCCGATTGCTGCGCCCGTTAAATCGCAGTGAATATTAATTGCCGATTACGTACGTAGCTTGTATTAACATAAATTATCACCTGCGACGGTTAATGAGCGGCGGGTAACGATTTAATTGGGGAGTGATGTGTGCGTTTGTTTTCAGTTTTCTATTGTTCGGAATGATAATTGGATTTGAACTGTCATACGACGGTGACGCCGAATATTCGTTTCGAATGATCGAACGTTCGGTACATGCTTTTGTACAGCTTTGTTTATTTTTAATGAAGATGTATTATTCGTTGTACGTAGAAACGTTGAAAACTTTTAACCGTTTTCAGTTAATTTTAAACTGAAGCATTTTCTTATTCACTGTGGCATTGTAATATATCTGCATATATTGATAGACTGAACCTAAATCAATAACTTTATTTGAATGAAAAGGTTTCTATTCAACTTATACTACTCACTGTGACAGATAAAGTACAAATTAGAAAGTAGAGTATATAACTTTAAATATGACATACTGCAAAATTCTAGAAAGTGTAAATGATTATGATAGCTACTCAATTTGTACTTTTTCGTTAAACAATAAAAAAAGAAACTATTTAATAATAAATAATAATTCTGAATTAAACATTCTCTTGAAACTAAGGTAGCTTTTACTCAATTCTTCCTAAAACTAGAAATTAAATACAACTTGCGATTAAGTCAAGTATTCATTCGAAAGCCTTAATATAACAAAATTTTAGTTGCGCGGGGGAAAATCGATTAGCCAATTTGAAACAGGATACAAAGTTCCATTAAGACGTCAAGAAATGGAGCACTTCATCAATTTTGAAAAGTTTCAATTACAAGTTATTAAATCAATTTTAAAGTCTCGCTTAAATTATGGAAATGTGTTGCACTATTCTTTGAGCAAGAATATATCTTGTTAATTGAAGGAAAAGTTTTGGAGAAACTTTACATTATCCTTTTTCTTTCGCAGGGTAACTTTTAAACTGAATTATTTATATCTAGTTATTTATTTGCAATAAATGAGGTAAAAGTCCCGAAATGTTTATTTAAAAGTGTAAATTAAATATTTACACCAAATGAGCACTCTAAAAGCAGACAATTTCTAGTAAATACATCCAAATCGATAAATGTAAGTGTTAAGTGAAAAAACGTATATGGTGTCAGACTTGCATCCAACCTTACATTATTAAAGGAATAATTTACTTAAATTAAGTGAGCTCTAAAATTTGATGTTACGTTGCGCTTAAATTTATCAAGCATCCCATACCGGCGTAAAGACCCAAGACAATTTTCGCCGCCGTTCCTTTCCGACTTCTTCCGCGCCAGTTCATTCTATTATCTTTTAATTTTCTTCCCATACCCCCGGAGCCTACATTAGACTGTTAGATGTACGAAAGCCCGCAGAAGAAAAGCTCCGGCGCTCCTTCCCCTCCTCCCTTCCCTTCGAGCCCTCACGAGCCGCGGATAACGAAAGAATCGATCGCCACGAGGCGCGTAAACCCCATATCGGCCGATCCAAGCGCGAAAGTGCCTCACGAGTCCTCCACCGAAAAATACTGTCCCCCGAAAGAAAAAGGGACGATGCACCTTCCGCTTATGCACACACAGAGGCAATTCGGTGGGCGTGGTGGCGCGTCCAGTGTACCCCCCCGGTGGGGCCCGAGTGCGCATGCCCGCCAGCTAAAACGCACGCATCGCCGGAGAGAGGAAGAAGAAGCAGCAGCGGCGGCAGCAGCGGCAGCAGCAGCAGCGGCACACCAGCCCGGCCGCCGCCGCCGAGCGCTCAGTTCGCCCCCCGTGTCGATAGCGAGCGCCGGCGCAAGCCGACCCCGCCGCGCGCCGCCTCCTCATTGTTGTCGGGGAAAGTGCGTAGTGTGCGCCAGCAGGCCCAGCGGTGATGAGCTCCTGCCGAGCCCTGGCCGAGCGCCTCCTCGACTCATCTGCCTCCAGGATTCGAGGTAAGCCGAGAGAGGCCGTACGGTCGATATATATATATATATATATGTACGTAGAGCTTTTCCTCCGCGGGGGAGTAAATCAAACCCAGTGTGTTACGCGCGCTGATGAATCTAGGCTAGGAATGCTGCCTCGCAAGTTCAAGTTCGATCGGGGGAGATGGTTCGAGGATTTTTTTAACGACTGATCGATGTCGGCACGCGCTGGAACGGGGAGATTTCGAGTTTAAAGAGAGGACTCGAGGTGCGACTGTATAGGCTGGGCTGTCTTGGACGTGCAGTGGTAATTGACGAGCTTTGATAAGCGATGCTCGGATCGTGCGAGTTCGATGATTTTTGGTGGCGCGGAGCATTTTTACGGGCTGTTCGTTTGCAAACGAGCGAAACGCCGTTGAAACATTAAGCGAGTGTAGGGGGTCGGTTTTGTCTTTTAGTTCGTACAAAGGATGACTATTCAAATTGTATAAATGTTTGCAACACAAAAGTTCAACAAGACAAGTTCAATTCTGCGTAAATTTCCAAGGGTAATTTTTAAGGACTATTTACTGAAATAATAAACACAGCATAGTGTAGATATTAGAAGAAAAGAATGAGACTGTGTTACAGTTAGCGAAGCTAATAGAAAGTTGTGACAGGACGATTTCAAAAGATTATTTGCTCGAGCTCGGAATACGACGAAACCGCATTAAAAACGACTAGAACGGCGCAAAAAAAAGCGAAGATTCGAGTGTAATTGCAAGCGGCCGGTCGATCAACATAAGGTTATATACTCTCCTCGTATTTATTATCCACGCAGCTCGCATTGTGTAGTCTTTATCGACCAATAATTCCCGCTCTCGAGTTTGTAAACAGCCGCGCTCTCATTTACAATTTTAATGGGAATTCTTCGTAGCGATATTAAGTTCATTTTGATTCTTGTATCGGCTCTTCGGGTGACTTTTGAAACCGTCAACCTTCATTGAAAAAATGACGGCGAACAAACGGAGAAATTCAGTCGCTTTAACATTCGCTTTTGTATTGTTGCTTATGATTGGTTTGTGTTAAGCACGTTTGCAGAGAGTTTGGGGAGAATTGTCTATTGTAGTTCATTGATTAAATTGATTTTCTTGCAGTGCAGATACACTTTGACTCTGATTTTAAGGTTAAACGTAATTTCATCAGCTATTTACTCGTACAATTAAAATCTCCCGGATGGAAAATGTTATTGTTGTCTTTTGCCGAAATATATAATTATTAATGTATTTAACAGAATAATACATTTTGAAGTACACTTTGGATATCAAGGTATTCTTCTATTTTCACAAGTATGAAGAAACTATATATTTTTAACATATTATCTAAACTCATCATTTCGTAAAATATCAAAGGATAAAATAATATTTCGTAAAAACGCGCACGTACTTTCCTCGCAGGACACTTGAAAATTTACCTTAACTCTATCCTTAATTAAAAGCAGCGCCATACGTTTCTCTGGAAAAAGTTGTTTTTCGGGGTCAGATGACGTACGAATAAAGTTTGGCGTGTGCCGCTATCGTAGGAACGAAAGCAGCTGCGTGAAAGCTCGAGGTGGAGAGCGCGTAAAAAGGGGGGGGGGGCAATTAAGGTGCCTCGCAATCGTCTTTACGTCTGCTTTAAGGTTTAGTTGATCAATTAAAGCGATAACGCGTAGATTTAACGCGCCGCTTCTTAATGGGATTTCTGCTTCTTGCATTGTTCTTGAGCGTAGGTTTTCGCACAACATCTTGATCGGGCAGGCTTTGTTACGCAAATCTTGGTAAATTAATGCTTTCCAAGGGCCGCAATAAGATTTAAGTGATATGCTGTGCTCGCCTTTTAAAATTGCTTACAAGCACTGTTGCAACGTTTAAACTTTAACAAGAGTTCAAAATCTGTTTAATAAATTGCTTTCGAATTTCATTTCGTATACAACAGGCAAGTAATTACCCAATTAAAAGCGAAGCTTAAATGTCAGTTGAACCACCCGAAACCCGTACAATAAAAAAGATCTCGACGAATCTTCAAATTCACCATTAAACGTTATCCCCTCCCCAAGGTACTCGCGCATTAGCTCTCGAGCAATTGACTCGAGCACCTAGAATTCCGAGCGAGCTGCCCGTCGCGCGTCCCTCGAGCGACGCAGCGGCAAAGCGAGCCTTCAGCGCGAAAGGCGCGCCTGACGTCGCGCGAGTAAACACGCTCGGCAGAGAGACATACGCGTGCGCCGACGTACGCACGAACCCCAGGCAGTCGCGCGCGCCGCTCGTCAGTCACACCCCTGATGTGCTAACGCCGCGCGCGTCGCTATTTTCTGTTTTTTTTTTCTTTTCGTTGTCGCGCCGTACACGCCGGCCGAAACCCCGGAGAACAATGAGTTCAGGCGGCCCGGCGCCCCGTCAAATCGCTGAGCTGATTGTGGCACCGCGCGCCGTGCTTTCACGATCGCTTCCACGCAGGAAGCGGCTGTGTCCTCGGAGGTCACCGGCCTTTGTCGATGAATTTAGTCGGGCTTTCTTCGGCTAAGCTTGTTTGCGGCCGGTCGAATGTGATTTCGTCTCAGGTGTGGAAAAGTTATTTATACAGGAATCGGAAGCGGATTAGTTATTTTGGAGATAGTTGCTTATGAAAATTGTGTGCTTACTATGAAAAATTTTAGCTGTTAAATCTGTTTTTTTTTTTTTTTTATATTCAGAGAGCGATAATTTCAACTAAAATTATTTATGATGCACGAAATAAATTTAAAGAAAATGGAGTATAAAAAATTGTACGTTCAAAAGGGTAAAAAAAATTCCCGTTTGAAATACACGCTTTAAAGAATGATTGTTTGAAGAAGACTGTAAAATAACTCAAAACTTTTGTCGGGTTTTTCCAGCCTTCAATTAGCTCTATTGTGAAAATAAAACTCGGAATCTTTATAAAAGTTATGAATTACTTTGATATTCAAACAACGAAAGTCTATGATTTTCGCAATTCAAAGTTTGCGGTCAAATTTCTCTCATGCATGATTATTGGTATAGATTTGATTATTAGTTCGGTATCAAATTTATTGTGTTATAACATAAACTTATGTGTATGAGTCTTCGGGAGAAGTTTGTTTCATTAGCAGAGGGTAACTGACCAGAAACTACACGGATTATTGAGTTTCTAACTAGTTAGAAACGAATTTCTGCTGGAAGCCCCATCTTTATAAATAAATAATATGCCAATTGACCGATCACTGTTTTGTTAGACGTTGCATAAAGATCACCATGAATTTATAACGCAAATTTGGAAAACATTATAAAAATGTTAATAATATATATTGTCATAATCTTGTATGATAACAAATGCATTAAAAAGCACATTCTAAATCCTAGAAATTTATTTCAACGCTGCACATATGCACATAATAAATAATTAATAATCTACTTTATTACTTACAACATTTTTCATAAATTAAAAGTTCATTCATGATTTACTACCACAGCAAAACCTCCAGCCTGTAAATTAAAATAATTACTTAATTGCTTTACTTAAAACTCACTATATTCAATAAACATCAAAGGAGTCTTTAGATTTAAACGTAACTATACATCGGGTTCGATTTCCCAGTATCGTGTTATGAAATATACCTGTATAGGTACTAGAGTTCCTTTGAATGAAGCTTGTCTTCCACGATATGAGCTTTGATTTGAAACGTTCTACATTTCATGTATGCATGCTTATATCCTCCAAGAGGAAATATTTTATAAAAATTTAAAAAATTTTTAATAAAACTTTGGAATTGTAGAAATGTAGCTGTTTAATAATGTCAAAAAGTGAAAATTCACTTGTTGGCGAATAATATGTTGCCCATTGCAGATTCAAAAAGTATGTACTCCGGTAAAATTCAAAACGAAAAGAAATTTTTAAATAAACCTGTACAGTAGCAAAATAATTTCTTCATTTGCATTTAAATATTGCTCTATATTACAGCAGAAAAATCAAGAAAAATAAAACACATGCGCGCCGCAATTAAAAACCCATATTCATTTGATATGCAAAATCGTTTTTCATCGGTGCCGGGTGAATAAATAAAAATTGTACGTATTCCCATCTGAATAACCGCTTTGTTTACTCGAAATCCATCTCGCGTCAAAAAAAAAAAAAAAAAAAAAAAGCGCCTCCGCCCCGTTTCTCGAACAAACGCGGATCGAAGGAACTCTTCCTCGAACTCCGGCGCCGGGGGGCAATTAAATCGACTCTGTTTCGTCCTTTCTACGGGCGCCGGGGATGAAATTCGCGGAAAGCGCGGCTCAATGGACGCCTGCATCGATTCGCGCGCGGTTTCGCCGCGGCCGCTTTTGTTTTGGCCGGCTGTTAAGTGCGCCGGCTCCGCTGTGTGCGCTTTCGTTCTTACAATTAGAGGCCTTTCATTTTTGCGGCTTTTTCGACTGACGCGCCGAGCTCTGGTTTTGATTTTGAGATCGGTCGAATTCACCGATGCGGAACTGAAATTAAACGTAATTGCATTATGATAATAGTAATTAGAAACATAAAGGACGGCCGATTTTTGCCCTTTTATCATATGTAGGGGAATTTTTTTTTCATTTTGACAAATGTATTCTGTCATACCTTGTTACACGAACCGAGAGAAAATATACAGTAGCTCAAAAAAGAACGGTTTCTTGCAGAAAATGATATCCCAGTAAGTTATGCTTTATAGTTTTCCTTCAACACATCGAAATAAAATTTTGAAAAAATGAAGATATAAAAAATACACACTTTTTTATGAATGGCCATTCGAAAAATTGATTATACTTATCCGTATCTTAAAAGTATTTGGAATTTTTTTTTAATGCGTAAAATATTCAGCACTTTTATCTAAATGATTATAAAACTGTTATAAATAAAAATGACGAATTTCTCTCCAGAAAAAAATAAAAACAGCCCCTTCCCAACTAATTACCATAAAATAACTTTCCGAAACTCATGAAACTCCCGTTCGCAGACGCAATAATATAAAACAAGCGCACTCCATCGACAGAGGCAGCCTCTCGAAACAATCCGCGCCGAAGCGCACTCGTCCTCGCGCATAAAAATCGCAATTACGCAGTAAACGCTTATTACAGATGTCCCCGATATCAAATAAACCCCCCCGCAGCCCCGCTCTCTCTCTCTCGCGCGCGCGACCTTCCCCGTCGTAAAACTTTTATCCATATAAAGCCGCGCGCGCGCACGCGCAATAAAATTTTTAAAGCCGACTGTAAACTCTCCCTGCGCGCCGCTCGGAAATCCCGATTGAATTTTTTCTTAGTTTTTCTCTCTTTTTTTTTGCTCTTTACCTCCTCCCTCCCCCCACCCCTCCTCCGAAGGGAAGGGGAGACGCCGGGTAATGAGGGCTCGCGTATTGGCTTAATTATGGAGGTGATTATACGAGGAGAGCTGCTGCGTTTGAGTGTTTAGACGGCCGAGACGCTTTTGTTGCTGCGAGCGCCGAGGAGGCTGCTAGTTTGTTAGGAATGGATTTCGCGCTGGATAAATTATGAAAGCTTTGGGCTGCATTTCTAGTTGCTGCTTAATGTCCGGATGGACTAAACTGGGTAATGGTGGATAATTTTTTTTTTTTTTTTTTTCAAAACGAAGTATATTTAAAAAGAAAATACGTATTTTATTGCAGAAGTACGTATATAAAGTTAAAATTGTAAGGCTAAACTTTGATATCGTTTTGAAAAGAAAGCTCATTTTGAAACTGAGTGGTAACTTCATTTGATAAAAGCTAAAACGTGATAAAATGAATGAAGAATATCATAGGAAAAGGGAGTAAAAAAGTTCAATTAATTGCTTAATGTTGAATATCAGCCTATTTGTGTTTAAGAAAATGTTTTTTTGCATAATATAGAATACTTTTTTTGAATATTATTTTTTGTTTAACCATTATTTGAACCGTAAATAACAAATAGCTTTTGATAAAAAATCTCTTTTTACTAGATAGAGACTTTATCGTTCAGTGACACATATTATTAAAAATAACAAACCTTCCTTCCACAATGCAGTAGTTGAAAAAAATTTATGAAAAGTTTTTGAAAAATGATAAATTCCTTTAGTATAACATTCTACAGATATGAACAATATAAAACCTTTTGTACGACAATAAAGGCACAGTAAAACAACCTTACCTGCATAATGTAAATACCGAAAACTTTGCAATCTATAAAAAGTCTCTATTAAAAGCATCATATCCGATTATCCCGAAATTATTCAACCCTCAATAACCACGACCCGTTTCTACCCCCTCCCCCCCTCCCTTATCCAAGCAAAATATCCAAGCAAAATTCCTAACGAACAAAGGAGCCGCTCCGTCGTCGCCGAAATCAACGCTTATTTACAAACAATTCCTCCCAGACCGTGGCTTCGATTCCGCGAGCCGCTTCCGCCAGGCAGCAGTTCACTTTCCAGCCGAGCGGCTGCCCGCACGGCGCCGACGCCTCGCGCCACCCTTTATAATTTTTTTTTTTTTTTTTTTTTTTGTTTACGCGCGCCGCTTCGAACCGCCTTCTGTGTGTATCGAAAGAGTTACGAGAGCGACGGAATAAAAAGGTACGGCGGAGGCGGAGGTGTGTGCTGTTTGTTGCGCAGGTTTAAGATGGGGCGTTTGAAGTTTCGTCGCTAAAGGGTTTCCATGGGCTTTTGGGCGGTTCGCGAGGGGAGTTTCAAGTGATGTAAAAATAATCCTTTCAAAATTCGTTCACTTTTAAGATTTCAAACTTTGTGCTCCTTCCGTTGTTGTCCTTTTGATATACGTCGTTTATTCTGCAGAGTTGCGTAAAATTTCTCGTTACATTTCAAGGAGTTTAGTAAAATATGAATTTGGAGAAAATTAATTACATTTATTTTTAATTAAAAACTATAATCTTCGTTTCGTGAGTTTACCTGAAATAGAAAGCACTGCAGATTGAGCAATTCTAGTTTGCTCAATCATTGTTATTTTTTAATTCGAAATCCTTAAAAAGTAATTTCCTGGAAAAATAAATTGCATTTTCAACAATCTGTATTTTTCTAACTTTAAATTTTAGCTGCAAGAATATTGAAATTGAAAGTAAAATAATTTTCAAACCGCGTAGAAATTTTTTTCACGAAAATATTCACAAGCTGCCACATATTTAATCCGAAGCAAATTCAGCTCCCAATCCGCGAAAATAGACTACTAAATATTCCCAGCACACGCGGGAAAGCCGATAAGTTGCCCGGAATCGCGGCGGCACCGAACGTCTGGCCCAGCGGGGAAAAATCTACTGACAGTAGTTGCGCCGCGTCATGAAAAATCCGTAAGACAGGCCCGGCGTTAAATCTCGCGCAAAGCTTGTCATTCGATTTCGCGCGCCTTTCACTCGCCTCCAGAAGTTTTCGGCCGATTTGATTACCCAGCCGTCAGTCGCGCCATCGCTCGGACGAGAAATTTTTGAAGCGCGTTTATTTTACGCGCCGCTGTCGTTCCGCTGAACTTTAATGCTTCATATTTTTCGCGGCGAAGGAATTTTTGATGGACGAGCTTCGGAGCGGAGACTTTTTCTTTTTTTATTTAATAATTAATATTTTACTTGGCAGCGGAATTTTCCGGAGTTGTCGTGAGAAATGTAGTTTGGTCGATGTTTCTTTTTTTAGATAGAATATTAAAAAGGAACTGAACTTTAAATGATATTGTTTCAATAAAAAATTAAGTACAATTTTTTAAAATTTACAAATTCGCGTACTAATTCACAGCAGAAACTCATAATTTTATACACCGACAAAATTCCCCCTCAGCAAACGACGTTCCGTTTGACATCTCATTCAACGTAAATTTTTTTCCAGATAAAAAAACTTCCGCAGCGCAAATCCAAAGAGCCGTATTCCCCGGAAAAATAATTCCATTTTTTATAAATTCCACCCCGAGATTTCGTATCTACGGAAGCGTCTCTCCCCTCAACCTAATACATCCGACGCGCTCGCAAACTTTCGACCGAAAAACCGACGCGCATATTTTTCATTTACATCGTTCGCCAGCTCGACTCGCGAATTAAATAAACTTTTCGCCCGACGCCTAAATAAATCATATAGGCTCTCGCGGGCCTCCGAGGTAACATAATCAAATACAAAGGCGAACGCCTCGGGCCTGCAATTTCAATGCGCGCCCTTTCCCCCTGCTTCCCGTCTGCTTTTCATTTTGCTGGGGGGGAGGGTTTTGTTCTGAAATTTGCTGGTCGAATTTTTAACGGGGGGTTGGTGGATTGCGAGGCAGATTTTTGGGAATTTAATTGTTGAGTAATTGGACAAAATGTTTGTTCGCTCTTTAAAAATGTGAAGAAGTTTTAATCACGAATGAACTAAAACCTTTTTTGCAAAAATATTTTTAGTTTAATGCACAATAAGTAATGCATTAATAGCACAGGGTTGAGTACTTTACTTTGTTCTGGCTTATGTTATTTGAATATTATTTCGTTATTTTCGCTGTAAAATAATTTGGTGTTAACAATCACAACATTTATGCAACCATTTATATTATTGTTCGATGTTTATGTTAATTCAACTGTAACCGATACTCAAGCCACTATTGTTTACGATTATTATCGTTATTAATTGTGGGTAATAATAATTATGAAGCATTGGTTTGTGGAATTCATTAGACAAACTTTTAACCCTAAAACTACCACAAGACTCTACCGAACGGAGTGATATTGATCATAATAACGTGTCGGTGGTAATAACAATGAATTTCACAGCCTACCTTCGTTTTAATAACAGGCGACTGTTCCACTGAAGTATTAAAAAGAAAACGAGCTGGTAATTAAACCTCTTCGTAATTTATATGTATAACTATGAATTAGTACAAATTTATCGGAACTTTATAAATTCACCAGTGAAAGCAGCCTTTTTCGACGGGAAATAAATTCGTAGCTAATATGGTGCATGTTCTAAAATGATGCTAGAAACGCGCGAATCGATATTTAATTTATTTTTCAATAAAAAATTCTAATGCTTTTTCAATTTATTAATGTAATTGAAAAATTGATGTTTAAATTACGTCGTCGCAAGGTTTCGCTGAAAAAATTAAATTTACGACGTGAAAGCTTGACTGCATCAATTGAAATAAAATACACTGGTCGAGATCAAGTTTCTTTCCTTAAAAACTCGCCTCGCTCTTAAAAAAAAAAAAAATTTTTTTTAAAGGATCATTCGAACATTGCCGATGCCCGATATTTAAAAATACAGAAACATATTGACTAAAAACTCGCTAAATAATCGTACTAGTCATTCGAACCCGCAGTACTCCAACAAAACCCCTTGATCCTGAACAAAACCAAGCCGAAAACGCAGGGCAAAATCCTCGGGACAATTCGGAGTCCTCGCGCACCTTTGTTTAGCGGGCAGCAACAGCGGCGACTCATTAATCCCCCCTCACTTTTGTCGTCGGCGAATAAATCAAGTCGCCAGACTTACGCGTCGTCCGCCGCCGGCGACTGACGCAATCAGCGAGAGCGTTGACTTTGAAATTTTGGCTTTCGTGGTGCTTTTTCGACCGGCGTGCAGAGAGCTCTTTGCTGGGCGGTTCAGCGCGGAATCCGAGAGCTTTTTAGGCGCCGCGCGCTATCTGCTCGTCGGGGTGAACGAACGGATTATGGCATGTTGATGGGTCGAGGCTTTTGCTTTCTTCGAAGGAAGAGGCGAAGAGGCGCGGTAGTCGATAATTAGTAGCGCTTAAAGGCTGAATATTTTATCGAGTTTTGTGTATATAGTTGAATTTTGAAGAATAGAAATTTTCATTTTACTTGGATTTTTAGTAAATTTAGGTTGAACGTTAGGTACTGTTATATAATATTTTGTTAAGAAAACAAATGAGCAAAATTTGATTGCGACAAAGTTTAGTAAATTTGTAACTCAATTTTTCATCAGTCATCTCATTTCAGTTTACAATTTATTCCATGCCGCAAATAAATGCCGCTATATTAAATATAGCAGTTATATTCTGCATAGACAGTCCTTTTGTCCGCGATGCTCGACCAACGTACTTCTCCGTTTTTCAAAAATTCTCCCGCCGAAGCTTTCCGAGCGAAAGTACAGGCAGAGCTGCCGAGTCTCGCATAAAACGTAATTGAACCACGGATCGACGTTTAATTTTCAATCCGGCGAAGACTAATGACGATCGACGGCGCGCGGCCCCGAAACGCCATCCCACTTAGCCGGATTAATTCTAACTCCCCCCCCCCCCCCCGACCCTCGGAGCGCCTACTTAGTAAAACAAACAGAATTCATCGGGGCATTTGCATAACAAACAGCGCGGCCGCTCGGCCGCCCGAAATTAAAACACAATCCGTCGATGCACACACACACACACACACACACCTTTCGCACGCCGCTCACCCCCTTATCGCGCCTAGCCGCCGCCGCGGCCGCCTCTCTTTTCCAATTACCGAGCTTTTGCGAGAGCGCGCGATCGCTTCATCTGAATAATCGCGGCCGGGAATCTGCGTTCTTTTTTTTTTATTTTTTTCGAGCTTACAGGTGACTGCGTTGTTTCTGGTTTCTTTGAGAGGCGATGCACGGAGTTGTAGGAACAAATTGTTAAATGAATAGAAATTTTGCGATTATTATAATATTGATCCGTTAGATAATCAAATAAATATAGGGATATTGGTTAGTTTCGTCTTAAATATATAGTTATCGATTGAAATGATATTTAAACGGAACAAGCGATTTGTCGCTTCGATAACTTTATTGGTCGATAATTTTCTTTGTGCTTCATTTGAATAAAGTTATTTTTATTGTCAAATATGGGTCGATTAAATTATTCCCTAATTATTGATTGAGTTATTTATAAAAATAACAGCTAGAATGTATTCGACGCGTCCAACATTTTGGCATTTTAAAGAGTTCATTTATTTTTGCAATCGCGTCGAATGTATTTGTAACGTCATGAAAAATTCTCACGAAAATTTTATTTTAAACTATAGTAAATAAGTAAAACTCCAACTTAATAATCTTCGTACCTATAATATCAGTTTCAAATCAAAACCTGCTTCGCGACTGTCGTCCCCGCTGACAAATCAAACGAATCAATTCCTACTTTACATCGGCGTGCAACGCCAATCTCGTCGAACCAAGCTCTAAATCGCCGCGTAACAAATGCAGCAATCCCAAAAAATCCCGGCTCGTTCCTGCGCCCTCCGCGCGAAAAGCCCGCACACCGCCTAACCCACATATCACGGCAGTCCTATAGTCAACAAAAAACAACGAAACAAAAAAAAAACAGCAGAAAAAAATCCCCATACGTTTCCATTAACCGGCGGAGGCATAAAAAAGGGGGGGGGGGGTGGATAAAAGGGGGCGATGTAGCTATCGCAGGATCGCGCGTCGGGTCAGTGCACCCGCGCATCGATAATAACGCCTACGTCCGGGCGGCCCGTTATATATACCCGCTCGCGCGGGAGATCGAACGCGAAGATGCGAGCGGCGGCGGCGGCGGCGGTGGCGGCGAGCGATGAAAGCCGGCGATGTGGCACACGTATTCGGGACGCGCCAGTAGTAAAATTCCCGCGACGAGATGGCCTCGATGCTGCTCCTGCTGCTGCTGCTGCGAGCGAGGAATTGTCGACTCTGGGCTCCTCGATGCGCGGAAGCCTGTTTTCGCGGATTTTTAGGGGAGCTGCGGTGGCGGCTGTTTGCAGGTGATGAGCGAATTCGCGGCTGAGGGCTTTTCAGGGAGGTCTGGATGCCGAGATTCTCTCGCTCGAGTGTCGACTTTGGGGGAATAATTTGCCGGGTGAAGAAAATATTATCATTGGCGGAAGAGGAGTGAATTTAAATTCTATTTTTTGTTGAGCGAAGGACCTTTAATTGATGTTTTTATACAGAGATTGCATTTTTTTGAAGATTTAAGGCAAATGTTTTTATAAATAGAGTTTGTGATAATTTGGTGTCATTAATTAGAATTTGAAGAATCTCGAGAGGATTTATGAGAAACTCACCGCAGCACCGAATTTAACTAATAATGATGAAAAGTAAACTTTTAACTTCGTTTTAAAACAATTAAATCATATGTTACAATTTTGATTGATAATATTTCATTTTAAACTCGTCAGCATTTCTATCAGTTTAATAACATAATTTATATGTTGAATGCAATTACAGATTTACATATACATAGGTTTGATTGATTTAGCCATCGAAACGCGTAAACCGTCGCATTTCGATGTGTATAAGAACTATTAGCAAATTTTTAACGAGTTTATTACTGCGTTATTTTTAGAGGATTCAGTTATTTTATTTATTTGTAATTTATCGATATTTTCGTGTATATATTCATAAATGTTTAAGCTCTGCATATAATAAATAAAGTACGACGTGTTTGAATATCTGATTTTCTCCGAATATGAATTATTGATTGAGCTGTGCATTAATTGGTTCCAACCGCGAAGAATATGAACCTTATTTTTCATTCAAGGCTTTTGCGCGACAAATGGGAAAATTCTGTTGGTGTGTACTTCTAAATAATTTATGGCAGTTTTCCTAACAAAAAGCTATTTTAATCGAATTGAACTTTACCTGAAATTTCTTATAATTATTATTTGATTATTTTAAAAGAATAAATAAAGTTTTTTAAAAGTCAAATATGAATTTGACCTTGCACTCTATTTTTAAAGCAACCGTCTGACTTTTTAATTTTGCAATATAAAATTCAGGAATCAGTTGTTTCTTATACAAACATTTTTTGATAATGTCCATTAAAACTATATAATTGATTCCGCTTGAAGTAGTACGAACTCTTTAAAAAAATGCCTTTCAATAATCAATAACAAAATACTTTTCAAACATATTAACAATTTTCTTGTTCACCCGAAATATTCACATTCCCTGTAAGCTTCGTCATAAAATCGAAGGTAAAAATTCACGTATATAAAGGTAAAAAAGGTCGATGCGAGCTATTATGACAAAAGGCAGATAATAGAGAGAGAGAGAGAGAGAGAGAGAGAGAGCGACGTTCCATTATGCGCTCGGACGAATAAAATCCGAATCCGAATCTCTCGGCCTTTGTCGCGAATCTTAATGCATCGGCTTCCATTTTTTAAGTGCGCCAGTTTCGCACGACTCCGATATCGCCGATGAGCCATTTCGCGACTCTTTTATTTTTCGGGTACAAACGACCTTTTCGGGTCGTTGGACTCGACTTCAACGGACATGATGGACGCTCGAGTTATGTTATATAAGCACGTAATTAAAAAGCAATTTTTTCATTATGCGCTTATGTAGGAGGTTTGCGATGACAGTATGGAAATTTGCTGCAACTATTGAGATTTCTGGTTAAAAATCAGTATTCAAGTTTTTAACTTGAAAAAAAAGTTCAGGGAGATTGTGATTATGTCGACATTTTATGCCGGGTCAATCAGTTCATTGTTTGCAGCTGAAAACATCTCGAGAGCAATCGAAGCACTTTAAAATTTTTGGAGTGAAAACAAGTGATTCTTCAGAAATAATAATACATTCGTAATTTTAGAGGAAATATTTATAACTTGGCATTATGACGTTGAAAGGTCAATTTTTCGAGAAGAGGATGCCTTATTTCGCTGTTGGAACGTAAAAATAATTTTTATATCAATTGCTTGTTTGCTTTTATAAATACATTTAAGCATGTGCTCAAATGTTTAGTTATATTAAATTTAGTACACTCAGAAAAAGAGACCTCTTATACGGAAATTATTTTTCTCTAAATTCAATCCTCTCCTTATAAATAGGTTTTTCCATTCAGATCAAATAAAATCTTTTTGAATCGAAAAATCATAGTTTTTATGAGCAGAGAAAATATATTTTTCCCAAATCGGCCATGAAATGGCCCTCGTTTCACGCTAGAAAGTAGTGTACAAAATCGAGCATTCTAAACGTTTGTCAAAATTGTTTGCCCGAGCGGGGAATGTCATTTTTCCCCGCCTCAGGCGAGGCTTATCTAACGGAAACGTCACTTTTTTTGATTTTTAAAATTTTTCAAAAAATTTTTTTTTTTTTTTTTAAATTTTTTTTCTGTTTTAAACTATTTTTTTTTACTATTTCTGTGCACGATTTGAAATGCACGATCATCTACCCAACTTTCTAACACCAAATATGGGCCTTCCATGCACTCGTTGACAAAAACACGGTGTGTATCACCGGGAGAAAAGCAATTTCAGACTCGGGTGAGATATGTTCAGCACTCATCTATGTCTCGGGCGCCCTCGACCCCGACTCGTGCTGATTATCTCACCCTCGCTTGAAATAGCTCATTTTCTGCCCTAGTTGCACAATGTACTATTTCTTCCTAACGCAAGGTGTGTAGAATCCGTCTGCTCCGTAGCGGTCGCCATGTTTTACTTCCCTCCCTGGAGGCTGGTCGGCTGGCCTCTTTGAGCATCACGTTTAGTGTGGCAGCATTGGCACGAAGAATTCTTAGCGTCCGCTAACATTTACGATTCCGAGCGAAGCGAGGATTGTTGGTTAGCGGACGCTGAAAAATTCAGGGCGGAAAAAAGTACAAAAAATTGTATATTACATTACTACAGGGACTAGGAAAAAATAATATTATTTATGTCGTACATATCAATAAAAAAAATTTATCACAATTAATTTAACATCTTTAGAATCTTTTTCTATTAACTCTTTGCGGCATGGTGGGAATACGTATTCCCACCTTTTTTCATACTATTTTTTGCGTTTTCAAACTAGTTTTTATAGATTTTATCCAAGGTTTTTTGTTGTTTCATGATAAGGGGATATTAAAGTATTAAAATTTGTATACAAACTTCAAATTTTTTGTCAATTTGTTAATTTTTATTAACAAATTCTGAAAAACAGCCTGTTTTGTGATAAAAATTCATTATTGGCGTTACTTTTAGTTGAATTCTTATGAAAATTTATATATTGGGGTTTGTGGGCTAGCTGATCACGAATCTAAACTCAAATTTTGAAAATTCAAAATGGCAAATCCAAGATGACGGCCAAAATTTGAAATATTTTTGGATTTTTTTGAAAATTGGTATGCACAGGTTTTTGAGGTTGCTAATTGTGAATTTGAACTCAGATTTCAAAAATTCAAAATGGCGAATCCAAAATGGCAGCCATAATTTGAAATATATTTGGATTTTTTTGCAATTGGATACACAGGGGTTTTTTTGGGGTCGCTAATCACGAATCTGAACTAAAATTTCAAAAATTCAAAATGGTGAATCCAAGATGGCGGCCAAAATTTGAAATATATTTGGATTTTTTTGAAAATTGGTATACCAGGATTTTTGGAGTCGCTGATCACGAATCTGAACTCAGATTTTAAATATTCAAGATGCCGAATCCAAGATGGCGGGAAAAATTTGAAATATATTTGGATTTTTTTCAATTGGAAATGTAGGGGTTTTTGTGGTTTATGATCACGACTCTGAACTCGTATTTCGAAATTTAAAAATGGCGGATCCACGAAGGAAAAAAAAATTCTTTAATGACCGTAGAAAAATTTAAGTCACGCCGTAAATAAAATGAGTTGTTCCTGAGAGCAGTAATTTTATTTAAGTTTTATTGATATTTCTGTTATTCTTTTCTAAACAGACAATAAATCGGGTACTGTTTTAAAAATATCGAAATGGTTTGATATTTTTTAAGTACAGTTTTTTAAGTGAGCTAAAATAACTTAATAATTAATCTGTAAACAAAAGGAAATTGTGATATTTTCAGTACATTTTAAATAAAGGCTTCTCATTATTTAACAACATTTAATATCACATAAAATGTTTTAAAGACTTTTAAAACATTACTGGCATTATTTATTCGAAAGTGTACGAATTTAAGTTTTTTTATTATTAAAAATAATTTCGAATTCACTTGCCTTATTATAAGTAAATGTAAGCTTGATTTATTAAGATTCTTGTATTCAAAATTTGATTTTTAGTTGTACAAGAATTTTATTCAATAACTTAAAATGCTTAATTAATTAATATTTTGACCAAGCGCTGCGAAACAGCAGAACATGAGAGCGCTCGGTGCACGTGTAAGCGCTGAGGCCGCGATAGGAGAGAGTGACCGCTCCCCACTTTGCGCTACTCTCCGCCAAACTTCTATCAACTCGAGCTAATTCGTCGAATCGTCCAATTTTCAATTGTCCATAACTTCGGTTCTGGGCATCCTATCGAAAAATTAAGGATTGACATATATCTTAGATTTCCCCCTTCTATTCATTGGTATCGAGCTTCTCCGATGATTTTGAGGCACTCTATATATCATAAACAAAGTTTCTACGTATGAGAGATAAAAAGTATGCTCTAATTTTAGGTTTTAGACATAACTATAAAATATCACAATTTTTAAGCATTATTTATAGAAATTGTATAAAACAAGGTTATCCTCATTTATCCTCGAAATGTAAAGCGGGAGACTATTCAGAAATATGCACCATATAATAAACTTTCAACTGTTCCTGCGCCAACATGCGCCCTTCAAAATAATCCAAGTATTATGCTATATTTACGAATTGCATTTATTGACAAGTATTCACGCTTGTACCCTAAAAAAATTGGCAGTGCAGCTTCCCCTTACAAGCTAAGTTGCTCCGCTTTCTTGTTTTATGTTAATTGGAATAACAGTATTACCAAAACAAAGGAGCGTTTCTATAGTATGCGCGGGATTGCTACCTGCAAAACAGCCTAACTTTACATTTCTTCAGTACACAAAATACGGGCTTCGTACGTAAAATGAAAATAAAAAGATTAGAGCTGCATAATAACTGTATTGTTACAGTAGGATATTTTTCCGAAGAAGTTTTGTAATCTTCGCACAAGCTCTATAAATTGTATAGGAGAGGATATAGTCAGAAAGCATCTAGAAGTCAAACAAACCGTGACATTTTAAATATATTATTACTGGGGAATGAACATTCTCTACACAAAAAAGTGACTACACAATACACCGATAAATCTTACACAAAATTATTTGAATAATTTGGTGCAGAATTCATTAT
>UCOM01003283.1:0-19009 GCA_900474385.1 Ormyrus pomaceus | reverse complement strand
ACACACACACACACACACACACACACATACATCCATACAGACATTTTTCAAAAATCATTTATTCTTGTTCCTGACAATTTAAAATACAGTTATAACCGTTTTTTCGAACAACTCCAAAAATTACTATCACAATGCTTCCTCTAGGAGGAAGCAAAAGTATTGCTATTTTTACCATTTTCCAATACTTGAATATTGGGCTTAAATTTATTATACAATTTCGGCGGTTCATAAATGAACAACAGCACTCGTAAACACCCGTACGATTTATTTTTTAAACAAAAAATTGCAAATCCTTCAGTTCCGATTCAATTCTCAAAACGTCAAGACCTAAACCTCCCAAGCGCTGAAAAGTCTAACCAGCTCAATATTTTCCCGATCGAAATTGGCCCGGATTATCATCCGGCATTGCCCCGGCAGGTCTAAAAGAGCGCCGCGGGAATTCGGCAATGCGATATTTAACGCATTTCGCGCTTATCCGTAACAAGCTGCCGTACGAGCGAGCCTGCAGCAGCGCGGCATAAGCGAGCGGCGCCACTCGCGCGCCTGCGCGAATCGAATTTGCCCGAATTTCGGATAGCCCGGCTATATACGCGGGGCGGCCCGATGCTTATACAAAGCGGCAAACCGAAGTTACGATAATTCGCCCGGGCTGCAATTGTAAAAGCGAACGGACGGTGCGGCTGCGCTCCGCTGCCGATCCCCCTAATGACCGCGAAACGCCGCGCCGCACCGGACTGCTCTCTGGCGCACCGAGAGCAGCGTTTGATGGGAGAGAGCGGGAGGAAGGCCGCGCCGCTGGGAAAATGGAAACCGGAGAGTGGCGGCCGATGATCCGCAGGTGTTAATCAGGCTGACGTTGGAAGATTAGGCGCGGTTTTGGGAATTGTCGGAGACGGGTGAAAAATGAGGATGTTCCTCGGTAAGTAGGGTAGAATGAAGGAGCTGTTGATGCTTCAGGGACCCATTGACTCGTAACGTGTAAATTATACAACTGGGAATGTTTATTGTTAGAAATTTATCGTTGATAATATCGGAATTGATTATAATTGTCAGAATATGTTTTTCCAGTTTACATAATGTGATTTTTTGTGGTTCTGTATATTTGCAACATCTATATAAAAATAATTTTTCAATAGTTTAATTCTGTTTATACATTTTTATGAGGGATTCACCCAAGTTCATAATGAATAGTATTATTATTTAATTGACACAAAAACTTGCTTAGAGAGCAATACTCTTATAGTGCCTATATATTCCCAAAAACTATTTAACTGGTTGAATAAGCCCGAAAATTCAGTAAAATACCAGCTCGATCGTTCCGACTGAAGACCCATTCAAAACTCCTAAACCGAGGCGATACACTAACTTGAAGCGGAGCCGGCATCCCTCGAAGCTCACCGAAGCCATTCATCTGCACAAGCCCGCCGTTCAAGAGAATTCTCGCGCATCCCAATCAGGGAGATCACGAGACTCCGCGACGGCAGCTTCCAAGTCCATCGTGCCCCCCCTCCCCCTCATCGATCGATAGCACCTGGCCGAGGCTGGGAAGCACCTCCAGGATATAGGCGACGAATTGTGTCTCAGAGGTTCGCGCGCATTTGCATGAAGGGGCGGCAGCAGCAGCAGCAGTCGTCGCAGAGTAATAAACACTGCGGGGGAGGCGGAGGAGCCAAACGGCGTGTGCTCAGCCCGTTTGATTGGGGCCGTGGCCATAATGACGGAGCATTGTCATGCAAATATCTCCGCGTGTTAGAGAGAGAGAGGGAGAGAGAGAGAGACTGCCCGGGGCCTCGCGCTTATCGCCACGGTTTGTCGAGCATAAATCGCCATGAAACCGGACACCCCGAAATCTCCCGGCGATCTTCTGCTCGAGGGGACGGCTCGCTGGGCTACTGGTGCACGGGCGACGTGTCTTTGACGAGCTGCCCGCCACCCGGCTATCGATTTTATTCCAGCTTTAAGCGACGCCGCCGCCGCCGCCGCCGATGTTGTCTGCGTGTTATTGTGCCGCGCGCGTTGTCTGTCTGGTTGCTGGCCTCTGGCTATCGACTGGGCGCTATCTTTGCTCGAAGGGTAAATACTTGATCCGCTGAGGTTTTCGATGCGATTTCGAGATTGCTCGGGCGGAGTTAACTCTTTGGGGGATTTTGGTCTTTCTTCGGCGTATTGCAAAGGTTCAAAGCAATGATGAGAAATTATATTAAAAAGTCACAAGTGAAAAAGGCCGATTTTATTATTTAGAGGAATTTTAAATTTACGATATAAATTGAAAGAGCAGAACTCAGTATGGGATGAGTAGCTTGCGAGTGATTTTTTTTTTTTTTATAAAAGCGTCGGCGCCACGTCGAATGCAGCTGAATCGTAATCTAAAGGTACTTGCAAATGGTATTGCAAGAAACAATAGGTGATTCAAAGTCGATACTGATCATAAATTCCCTTCGCGTCGCCGACTGCATAAACAAAGAATTGTTGTCAATACAGCTTTAATTTTCATGCTGCTTCAGAAAAAAATAATATATATGCATCTATTACAAGTCTAATGAAATATCTAATAAAATATGCATACTTACGTAGAAAACATGATTAAGATTACACATTGTTAATTCCAAATGCAGGAATAAAAATGCTTTGCATTCAACATACAGAAAAGTGTTCTAACACTAAATTTAATAACTTAATAATATATTTCGATATTTCGATATCAATGATGTTTAGGCCATGTAACGTTAGTGTTTAGTCCCCTCTTGCGGCTTTAAACATTTACGAAACTACGTAACGATGCCCTTTGACCAGCTACAGGCAGTGACCAGTTTACGTTACACAAAGTAAAATTTGATGTAGCACTTGTTGATTTACTGTCGGAGCTTTGCTAACAAAATAAGAATTATCAAATAATATCCTGTTCCATCTATCGACTCTTATACAGAACATTCAGAACATACAGAAAAATAGTTGGCTCATTACAATTTTTAGCTAAAATCATAAAATGATTATGGCTGTGTCTATTTGCACCATATCCACGTAATTTACGTGTTTTTGTATAAATGAAGTTACTAAAGAAATTATACTAAATACACTAACCCACTCTACCCGCCCATAGTAGCACACTTTAACTAATACGTTTCTTTGAGCTGTTTCACTTGTAGGTTATTATTTCTTTAATAATTTTCAGTAAACCGATCTAGCCTGTAAATAATGTACTATATTAACATACTACATAGACACGTAAATTACGTGGATATGGTGCGAATAAACAGAAGAGCCAATAATTATACCAAAAATAAAAATTTATTTCGTCAATTCTCTGATTTTTATTGCCTGTTACCGTTCGGAACTCTTCCCACGCCGACGTACCGCCTCGTCTTCTTACAAGCTCTCGTCGTGAGAAAAGAATCCAGCTAACATCCTCTCGCCATTGAGCTCAATGTTTTCATTAAAGCTCCATCGAAACTCATAATGCGAAGCACCGAATCGCAGCCTTATACGCAAACGGTGCATCGGTCGCCTTCGACCACACACACCCACAGACACACACACACACACACACACACACACACATGCACACAGCCACCCTCGCGCTCGTATTCGTTCGTTGACTCTTTAAGCTCGTCGGTACGAAGGACTCGAGCCGCGGAATTATTACAGCGCGGCAGCTGCACGAATCCTGATTGAATATTACTAAGGTAAACACGAAGGAGCCGTATCATTTGCATTTCCATGGAATATGTTTTCGCCCGATGACTGTTGACCCTCTCTCTCCCGGCGCGGGCAAAAAGTGCGCCGCGCGCGCGCGGTGATATATATTCTCCCAACCTCCTTCGGTGCGTAAGCGAAAAGGAATCTCGTATTCTGATTATATAAGCCGCCATTAATATTTATAACTCTTGCCAAATATATCCGCGCAGAGCGAGCGCCGCTCGCGAGCGGTACAAAGAGATTTTGCGCGCGCGCGGGAATACATTTGCCGTCTCTCGCCCTTCTTCGCTCTCCGTATAACCTCCATCCGGCTCCCATCGCTCGAGTGCGGAGAAAGAGAAGAAGTGCAGCGCCGGCGAGGATTTGCGTTTTCAAAATGCGAGGGTGCATTCCGTTTGCCTTTTTTTTAATCGGCGAGCGGGTGCATTAAAACGGGGTATTGAATTTTGGTCAATGCGGAGACCTCGATTTTTGTAGCTGACGTACATTTTTAGATCGGGGCAGTACCGCATCCGGCGTTTTACTTTGTATTTTTGAAGTATTGTGCTGCATAAAGGGCCGTATTACTTCGGCAAATATCCATTTTCGGCAACGCTTCAAAAATGGTTACATTCAAAATATTTAGATCGAGGTCAGCTTCAAAAGTGCACATTCGTATACGCCCCACTTCCATTCTTTTTAATATATTATCCGATTTATCTATTGTAATTTTAATTATTAAAGGGACATATTATCTACCTAATATTATACTAAAACGTGAAAATGATGCAAAAACTGCCACCGAGCCGCGGCGGTCCTGCATTTTGAATTTCGAAAAAGATGATTAACGCTCCAGTAATATTCGAGCTGATTCCGCGGCGAAATCACGTCTAGCTAAACACGTCGGTGCGCGCGGAGCTCGGAATCGAATTAAACTTTCGAGTGTATCGAGCTCGTCTCTCCCGCACATATGGGACTTGTTTGCGCCGCACTCGGGGCCGCCCCTCTCTCTCTCTCTCTCTCTCTCTCTCTCTCCGCAAAGTGTATACGTGCGCATTTAAGAGGGAAGCTCCGCAAAGAGAGACAGAGAGCAAGTGCTTCGGCATACACACTGCGGTATTCCTGCGCGGCTGCATGGACTCGCGAGATACGAGAAATAATGGCGCCGAGGGCTCCGGAGCAGAGAGAGAGAGAGATTGAGAGGTACAACTATCGCTGTGTGTATTGGTACTGCGGGATCGAGTGACCGGCGGAGTCGCGCGAGAGTGTTGGCCGGGCGAACGATTTCGGCGCCGGTAATAGGCGCCTGACAATAATCGTTCATTCTCCCTTGATACTGCGACACTGAGCTCCGCTGCGGCCCGCTTCGCGTGTAAGAAGCTTTTTTGTTCAAACGCGTCAGAGAGTTCACGTTTTACTTTTTTTTTTAACTCAATAATGTTGTGATTCATTTAACGGCGGTTGTATATAGACTTAGAAATATTATACTTGGCAATAATAGTAAAATTCGGACTTTGTGATAAATTTTACGCACAATCAATAATATAAGAATGCTGCAAATAAAGTAGCTAAAGAATCTACATAAGAGCTTAATTAAGCTTGACGCTATCTAAGCTTTCGTTATCCCCCTGAATGGAGTAACTTGACCGACGGCAAATCAATTTGCATCTGACACGCGGATCATTAGATCAGCAATTAAGATTCATAAAGTTCTCTTAGAAAATTATTTATGTATAAATCAGGATGCATTGATATAATGTAGCTATTACACCAGGACGTATAGAACACGATATTTTTCAAATTTCTCTCGAAACATTAAAATTTCACAAACCCCTCCTAAATCACCTGCTTCGACTTCCTTGGCGAAATCCAAGCCCTATTAATTCCTCCACTTGAACTTCTTAATTCACATGAGCCCCCGTCGGCGAGCTCCCTAAATCATCGGTCCCTTTATCAGCGAGACGCTCCCCCGGCACGACCGTCTCACCGATGGCGCATGCAACGTCACCCATCCGAGCGATGCGAATAAATAAAGCCGAGCAGTCGAATAAATAAGGCGAGACACGGGGAGAGAGAGAGAGAGAGAGAGAGAATCGGGGGAGTAGCCGATAGGCATCTCACGCTCGGCAGAGCAGAGACGAGGGAAAGTTCAGCTTACGGTCCGACCGGCACGGCCCAATGGGTCAGCCAGGGCAGATAACCGCGGTCACGGGCTGCTTGATATTCATTTCTCGGCTGGCCAAAGTAACAGCTGGCCCGTCTCGGCTTTCTTTGCGCAGATAACTCCCTTATCGGGAGGCCTGACGTACGAGCCGCGAAATTTCTGCCGGGCTCTTTCACTTTGTGGAAGGAGCGCGTGTGCTTTGGCTGACTTTTGATGGGCAGTTAGTTTTCGAGATTAATGGGGATTGAATGTTGGAAAAAAGGTTGATTCCGCCACATTTGTTTGGGATTTTCGGGAGATTTGAAAAAAAAGGGATAGCTTCGTGCGTAGATAAGAATGGAGTCAAATCATATATTAGACAGAGTATAGGTGAAGCAAATTGTATTTTATGATATAAGATTGTAATTCTAGCTTCCAAAAATTTTTTAAATTTCAAAAAATTTTTAAAAATTTATTCATTTTATTTGATATTCGGATTATTTTATTAAGAAGGCAATCTTAAATTTAACGGTTGTGTGGAATGAAAAATTTGTTTGAAAAATTAGTTCGCGCTATAATTATTTAATAATTTCTAACACTACATTTAATAGTTTAATAATATATTTTGATATCAATGTTTAGGCCATGTAAAGTTAGTGTTTACTCGTCTCTTACGGCTTTAAACATTTACGAAACTATGTAACGATGCCCTTTGACCAGTTACAGGCAGTGACCAGTTTACGTTACACAAAGTAACATTTGATGTAGCACTTGTTGATTTACTGTCGGAGCTTTGCTAACAAAATAAGAATTTAACGAATAATATCCTATTCCATCTATTAACTCTTATATACAATTTAAAAATTGTGATTAAAGATGATATTAAATTGCGTTAAAATTATGATTAAAATGATATTCGAAAGCCCGTAGAGCTGACTTTCAATAACATTAATCCAAAATATGAAATAGCATTTCCCGCAATTTTATCATTACAAAGATTTCAATTTCCAGCAATCTCGAATAGCGAAGCGAGTCGCTTATTTTTGGCGTTACAGCCTCTCTCGCCGGGAAGCGGAGCGAAATGTGGAATTGCCGATGTTGATTGAGCCTCGCACTTCGTTGACTGCAGCTTTGGAAAGCTGCTGAACACGTGTGTCGGTGGCAAGACTCTGATTGGAAACTTGATGGGCTCTTCAGGCGCTTGTCACGATTGAAACGAAGGACCGACGTGTCGGCATTTGAAAATATTTTATTACTTTACATTTCGGAAACTTGTTTAATGTATCGAGCACTGGAAAGTAAAGAAAAATGAACATGATTTTGAACGTAAGAAATTATGTGTTCAAGCTTACAGCCTTCAATATACTTTTTATTTGCATTTGCATCAACTTCAATAATTTAAATACAACGTTAACTGAAAATTGTAAACACAGAAGTAAATTCTTTGTTAATATTTAAAAAATTGTCAAAATGTAATTTTTGTTCTGTATTCGTGAAAAAAGTTGTTGCATTAGACAAATATCTGAATATTCTCATTGAAAAGATCTACGCTTCGTCTCTTTATAATTTCTTCAAATCCCAAAGTAACATAATACATTCACCTTGAGTTCGCACTTGCCCAAAACGCGCTATCCGCCGCAAAGGCAGTTTCCCATCGATGTATCCCATAAGAGAGAAACAGCGGCTTCGAGCATCATCCTTCTTCAACGGGGAGGTGTTACGATCCCCCCCGAGTTAATACTGTTTACGCTCCCAGCTGCCGATTAATTATCCGGCGCTCCTTGGATCTTTCTCTCCCCGCTCGTATCGCTCGCGCAAACTGCGTCTCATACGCGGGATCTCGACGGGCGTTTCGGCGTTTCCTCTATTTATTTTCCTTGATTAGGACGCGCCGAGCCGCTGCAGCGACGCGGGGCCTCGATGCGCGGAGGGAACACCGCAGTCGCGGCGCGGCGTCTCTCCTTTGCCTACTTCGGCTTGCATTCCTGCGTGTCCTAATTTCAATGCGCGCGCAATGACATCTCTGGAGCTTTGTACGAGCAGGGGGAGCAATTTATGTTGAGAAATCAGGCGCTGCTTTTTTCGTTTTAATAACTGAGCAGCACGGCTGAGATTAGATTATACGTAATGTTTAAAATGTACATTGTTGTTAAGGCAGTTTAAAGAAATTATATATTAACAGATCTTTTCGACTGTTTTCTGCGTTATATAAAAAGTATATAAAGTGTACCTTTGTTGTAGAAAACATTTAATTGTAATAATTTGCGTTTTATCGGTGGAAAAATAATCACTTCTAATCAAATTCTTCTTTATTGTTACTGAATTGTTTAGAATCATTATATTGTTTAGAATCACCTAATTAACATGAATAACCTACTTAATTGCAGTTAAGAAAATTATTAAATTAAAAAATTTAAATCATTTATCAGTTTTTCGTATTATATATCCAGGACCGACGTCATACCTGAAATATTGTATAATCCAAAATCAGATTTAGTGTAGCGCTTTGTGTCAAAACCAACAAAGCCAGCGCTTGATGAGGGTTTATGATGACGTTCGTTAGAAAATAATGAACCATCAAGTTGTCGGCCAATTTGGCACATCTACTTCGTCTCCATCGGTTTTGTCTATCAACCCTCGCATTTAATATCTCTAAAATCCTCCCTGCAACTTCGCACTTCTGTCATTCTATAAGCATCAGTAATTACGCGTTATGGTCATCGCGATATATTCCCATTCTCTTCTCCCTTAAAAAATCCCTCCTAAAACGCACTCCTTCCGATTCTAATTCCCTGCGAACAAAAGCCCTCGGCCGACCCGACAGTGAGAAATATCTCGGCAGCGAGCCGCTCCCAGCGGACACTCGCATCTCCTCCTAATTACAGCCAGGCGTCGATCGTAACGTCGTAAAAATCGAGTTAGCAGCCCTGATGCTCCGCCGGGCTCCGCCTCGAAGTGGGAGCGCAAACATCGCGCGCTCCGGCCACAAGAGACCTTCCGCGATTTTTTCCTCAGCGGTAATCGGTCGCTCTCTCGTGCTGCTCTCCCCTCCGACAAAGGCTGGAAAACGAGCGGCCACCGCAAGGCGGAGAGAGGAAGCGCTCGCGAGGCGAGCGCGCGTCCTTAATTAGAGCCGGGCTCGTTTTCTCGCGCCGGCGACAATTCGCCTCAGTTTCACGGCTCGCTCGCGCGGTTAATAAGCGCGCAGTTAGTCAATGAACTCTCGCTCTTCGCGCGTCTAATTGTCGGTAGGCGCTTCGTTAGTGCCGCCCCCCACGTCTCTCCTACCGCGCTCTCTCACTCTCTCTCTCTCTGCGCGTTTGCGTTTGTTTTCGCACAGGTAAAGGTCCTGAGGCGAGGACACTTTTCGTCCTTTTTTTTTAAATTAATTTTTTTTAATTAGTTTTTTCGAAGCGTTTGTTTATGAATAAACTTGGATTATTTATAATAATATAATACAGAAAAGTAATTGTTTAAGATTTCACAAATTTACTTTAGTTTCTTATTATTATTACGATTACGATTTATTTTTTGTTACTTCAAATTTTATCAGTAGCTTTATTTTTATAAATTATGAAGTTTGTAAAGGGAGAAGCGTTCCAGCAACATAAAAGTAGTATGGACCACTACCGCAAGGCGGCTACTCAAACCCGCGAGCAAGCTAGAGACGCGAGCCTTAGTACGCCGTCTATCGCTAGACGGCGCCTGGCCACCCACCAGTGAACTAGCTCGAAAAAGGCACTTATACGGCGTGTCTTGCCGAAAGATCTCAGATTCGCACTGGACGAAAACCAAAAAGTACTCCAGTCGACTCTCACTTACCTGTTATTTTCCGACCCGACCCAACACATTTACCGAAAAATGAGATATTTTCCGTTGAATGTGGAGGTTGTTGTTCGTTCTCTCGGCTCTCATGCTCTTTAATTATATCGCAGAAATCGTCATTTCCGTTTCCGAGAGTATTTCTTCGAATATCTTTTCGAAGGCGGATCCCAGTCCCCGACAGATCCTCACTGCTCTCAGCGGGGATGACTTTAGTGTTTGAACGTTAAAGTTTATCTTGTGAAACTAATATTTTATATTTTATGGAAATAACCGTTTACTGACATTCTTATGTCATTGATGAATTAAAATCGCGGTTGTGCGAGGAAACAGTTCAGTGCACTGACTCCTGCGCTTCTAGGAAGACCGAAACTTACGGTCAGTTCCATGTTTTATTAAGAGTCTCGCTCAATCCGTGAGACTTCTCTCACTAAACGGATGACGTTCATATTAAATTACAATTAAATATAATACTTATGCATTTTTTAAATCAAAATTAATGTTAATTAATTATACAAATAATATTAACCTTATCATCTAAGCTTAAAGAATGGATTAGAAATAACATATAAGAACGACTGCTTAAATGTCTAAATATATTAAAGTTTATGATTGTTATGGCGGCTTCTTTTTTTGATTTATTAATTTAATTTCTATAAAAGTTTATTTAATTTTATAAGTATCTCTCACCATTTGTTTTCTTATAGTTTGTAAGTTAGTTTTTAGTTAATTTAATTTTTTTCGGTACCAGCCTATGTACAGGTAACTGCGTTTACCTCAATAGGATTTACCTCTGTACATTTTCTGGTCAATAAATATTCTAAATATTCTAAATACATATTAAATCCAGTCTTTTCACTTTATTTATTTTGATCAGCTGAAACATTCAGTGTAAGAAAGAAAAAAAAATTGAAAAAAGCAGCTACAACGTAGGACTAACCAGCCTCACCGAGCGTAAACCTTTTTGGGGGAAAATTCGGAAGCATCAGTAAGCGTGACTCGGGACTATACGAGAACTACTTGTTAGTATACAGTGGAGATTGCGCCGGAAGCTTATTCCGCAGGAGAGTTTACAGCGCGGGGCAGGATCGTCTGGTAGTCTGACGGCTTCTCGTGTCTCGTTAGCCTAGGCTACACCGCCGAAAAAGCGAGCGACCCCGAGAGCGTAACGCTTCCTCTCTTGTCGTTCCAGCGTCGAACACATCCTGCGGTCGTCGACTTCGTGTTGGATTCACTTTGCGAGTCATTTTGTCCGGGGCGCACATCGATTGCCCGTTAAGGTGTACGTCTCCCTCCAACGGGAAACGAATGGGTTGCGTTTTTATCCTTTGCGGATAAACGGGAATCGAATGGAGGGTCTCGAATAACTCGATAATTTAAGCTGAAATTTTAGAGTCAATAAAGAAGCGTAAAAGCATAAATGTTGATGTTGATAAATGTAATATTTTACATGGAACAGCGTCCAGCGAAAATGAACTGACGCTGTGAAATATTTAAATTTTGACGTTTTACACGCTTGCGTATGAACGATTGTAACAACTCTTTGTCAAAGCTAACAAGTCTTTTTTTATATTAATATACTACTAGCAAAAAGCTCGCTGAAGCTCGCTCGTGTAATCAGTTAATATCATTTTTAATAATCGTTTTCTATTCACTTCCGGATCACTTCCGGGTTACTTTTTATTCATTTCCGGTTCACTATATAATATAATAATGTAATAATATATAAATAATAATAGGTAGGAAATATACTAATATAGAATATACATAATAATAGGACGGACGGACGGACGGACGGACGGATGGACGGACGGACACACGAACATTAATATTATGTAGATATTAAAAAAGCACTGTAGAACTTAAAACATTAATATTTTTTCAATTTCCAAAAGTATGTATAGCACAGATGGCGTTCACAATTGTTACACTTCCCGAAAAATAAAGTTTCATTAAAATCGCCTTTCACTGTCTTTTCATTAACGCGAACTAAATAAATCTAATTATCAGCCCCGGTTGTCGAAAGCTGAAATTCGCGCTCCGGCGCAATTAGCATTCGCTCATTGTCAATTATCGCGCCTTACAAATCAACAATGCCGTCCGTCGCAAAATTCAGCGCGCGCCTCATTAAAATAACGCTCGCGCGCGAAAGAAAAGAAAGAACCGGAATATCCAAAAGCGATTCCGCGGACTTCTTCCGGCTCTCGAGGTCTCCCGTCGCGCACGTTTCCATGCAAATTTCGCGCACGTCGCGCGTCGCGAGCGCTGCGTAATGCGCATGTTAATCGCGGGCGCGAGCGCCCCGCCGGCCCGGGCATAATTCCTTCAATTTACAAGTATTATCGTAACGCGTTGCATTTAATCATAGGGTCCGAGAGCGAATTAGGTTACTCTTCGTCGGCCCTCGCACGTCCGATGCTTTCTAGCGCGAGAGCGACTCCTCGTGTGTGTGCCACCTTTTTCGGTCGCTGAGCGGTTTCGCTGCTTTTGGCTTGGAAATTCTCGTTATTCAGTTTGCGATTAAGTTGCGAATGGTTTTGCGGTTTTGGGGAAAAATTGAGGATTTGAGAATTTTTGTTTGAATTAGGTTAATGATGAATCATTTTGGTAATGATCAGTGATATTTTAAAATAGGAAAGCTTAAGATACGTACAGGCAATGAAACTCTATTTTCGCCATGAATGTTGTACAATGCACAAGTAAAATCCTCGGCAGCTGCTATACTGAATAATTTTGGGAGGAGCAGAATTTTTATGCAACACAGTAAAATTGTTGGTAAAAGGGGCGGCAGGCGTATCAATCGATGCCGTGGAAGACGAATCTCTCTCTATCCTGCTCTTTGACAATGTAGGCGGTGGCGGTTTTGCTTCCGGTTAAAATTTATTTATGGAAATGCAGCTCCCGTCGAAGGATTGCGTATGTGCAAAATATCGCGCGAATAGCTGAAAGGGCTGCCGCTGGCACTTCTGCGACACTTCTTACGGGAAAATGTATTCCGCGAGGACGAGGAGCCCCGAAATACCCGTTCATACGTTGTCTCCTCGCGCTTCATTGCGATGGCGGAATTTTCGAAGGCTGGGTAACTTCGTTGTCGGGAGTAAAAAATCTTTGGCATTTGAATAGCTCGAATTTTATGGCGACTTTTAAGATGCACATTTCGACTGTGCCACCATAAAATAAAGTTTAATTTTAAATGTGTAATGCTTTTATTTAACAAATTCAGTCTTATTAGTGTTAAATTTTTTCACCAAGCCGTGCAATATCCGCAGCTAAAACTCTGTCTACTTGCAGTCAAAAATCTTTAAACTTTTAAAAAAAATTCCTAGCCTCACATCAACGCTTCCTCTCGGATCCTCCTTTCTTCCCTCGACGATACTTCCCTCACCTTTCATCGTCATAGATATTTCTTTTTCCCCGCCCCCTCCCACCTCTCCCCCCGCGCGTATATAGATTTGCGGCGCGGAGACGCCGGCATTCCCGCTCTCTCTCTCGCTCTCGCACTCATGTTTTATGCACCCGCGATGACAATTTTATGAGCCGCGGCAGAGGAGGAACAGATTGCGGCCTCGGAACCCGGGCCATTCAGCGGCGGGCCTAAAAGCGGACTTTTTTCCGCGAGCGCTTACGGGCAATTTAAATTTTAAAGTGTAAATAGGAGGGAATCGTCGCGTTTTCGCGATGTTTTTGCAAAAAAAAAAGAGGGAGGAGGAGGGCTCTGCGCCTCTGCATTTGCGGCGGCGCAGCTCGTTCTATCAAATGGTTTTCCGGTTCTGAAAATTTAATTTGCGCGAAATTTTTCATCGCCCGGCGCCGCGTGCAGTGTCTTTTGTTGGCGAATTCGTTTTATGGTAAGGGATTTTGGCGCTGAATCATTGTCGGCCTAGTTGGCTTCGTGGAAAATACTCGGGTATCAGAATTAGCAAATACGATTTCTTTTTGAACTGGCAATGATGTATTAAGAATTTATCAAATTTCTCTCGTTCCGAATTCTATTTTCTTTTAGAAAATTATATAATAATTTTACTAAAGTTTCAACTTTTACAATAATCAGTAAATTCGATTCAGCAAAAATATTTTCATTTATTTAAAAGCTGCGGAATGGATCGTTCTGAAAATAAATAATGCGACATTGAAATTTTGGCCTAATTTTTTTTTTCGAACTTTATTGAAAAATTCTCAAAATGGGGGAACATTTTGAGGTCCAACGGCGATATTGGCAACAGATCTGACGACCTCGCGAACGAGCCTGATTGCCTCGGCGGCGACTCGGTGGCTAATGACAATGAGCGGGCAGTTGGCCGCGACGGTGCCGTAAACCTTCGCGATGGTATTGATGAGGATTCCAATGCTGGCGGCGGGATTGCTGCTGTCCAAGGCCGCCTGCACGGCGTCGCGTAGTCCGGTGCTCAGGTCGGAGGTGATGTTGAGCGCGGCCTGGAGGTGTTGGCGGGCCTCGCCGAGAGCCCCGGAGAGTCCAGGGATCCAGAGGCCTTGGTTGAGCCCCGGCAGTTGCGGGAATGGCGGTACAGTGACACTGCCATTACCAAGGACGGGAATGTTGGAGATCAAGTTGTTGATGTTGGAGAGACCGGGAACGAGCTGGGTGACGGGTCCGAGCGGAGAATTGCTGCTTAATAAGCCGTTAATAACTGAGGGAATCAAAGGAATTGATGGACCTGATGGGATTGCGGAGCTTGAAGAGATAGACGAACCTGATGGGATTGAGGGGCTTGAAGAGTTAGACGAACCTGATGGGATTGAGGGGCTTGAAGAGTTAGACGGACCTGATGGGATTGAGGGGCTTGAAGAGTTAGAAGGACCTGATGGGATTGACGAGTTTGAAGAATTAGATGGGCTTGATGGGACTGAGGAGCTTGAAGAGTTAGATGGGCTTGATGAGACTGAGGGGTTTGACAGGAATGGAATTGGAGAGTTGATCCCTGGAATTCGTGGGAAGACGATTTGTCCACCAGCACTGATCTGTAAATAAAATTAATAGATTTGTAAAGTAAAGTAAAACTGATTTTAATATTTCTAATACAGTAACCAAGCTTTCGTCAAATATTTTGTTAACAACCAAGAGGTAGTTTTATTCAACACTAAAATTACTTTTTTGTTTTTTCTGGGAATCCTACTTACTATTAAATTTCATTTATTATTCTTTTATCATGATATTTCAAGTTGTAATAAGGTTATATAATATTTGACTAAATCTACTTAGAATGTATTTTGAATATACGTTTTACAACTTATACGATACAAATATTTTTTTAATTAACTTGAATTAAGTTATACGATTCAAAAGGAATAAACTGCTCCTGAATAAAACTAATTTTCACCAAAAACTTCGATCTAACGTTAAACTCAATCTATTAACCTGAGTTGGATCCAAGCTGGCTAACCCAGAGAAGGACGCCGCCGAGGCGCAAGCCAAGATAGCAGCGAAACCGAGCAAAACCTTTCCTTCCATGATCTTCTCCTTGGCCGGCCGTTGGTAGCTCGAACTTGACTCTGATTACCTCGACCTTAACCGCTCCATTTTATACTCGCAATCGCGAGATAACTGCGTACGTCTCTGACACCGCCGCAACAATGGATCTCGCCATCTGTGTGAGCACAGCGCGTTACGTGGCTCCGCATACAAAAGGACGATCGATAATTCACTCGGGCGCATTTTTGCATTCCGATAATTATTACGTCGCGCGCAATTATCGAGAGCAGCTCATCAGTCATCGTCGATTCGCGGTACCTGAACAAACGGAATTCAAATGTTAATAATGTATGACGTTGACGTTTGGCAGTTGCAAGTGTTCCGCGCCGGCATACCGAATAGTAAATCACCCGCTGCACAAGAAGACGTATCTTCGTAATTATTCAGCGTTGCGTTAGAAGAATAATAATTAGTGCAAGTATTAGTGACAATAATTAATATAAGTGAACATATCGTATTAACAAGTGAATTTTATTAATGCGTCTTACAATTTTAAGTTAAAAAACGTGTCTTTACTTTATAAAAATGATTTCAGTTTGTTTTATGGGGTTCTGACGTAAGTATCGAGGGAAAGTTCAGAAGTTGTAGAGTAAATTGTGATTCTATGGAAGAAGTAACGGGGGCGATTTATCATAACCACTGTAAATTGACCCATAACCGATAGCTTTTCCATAATACAGCATTGAAAAATATCATTCAAGAGGATTTTTACTGATACATGAATTTATTCAAGAGTTACTCGGTTGTCGTTTTTCAATATTTTATCGCCGAGAAACCGAAGCTTGAAATATAAAAGAGACGACCAACTTTTATTGAAAGATTCCTTGGAAACTTTATAAATTCAAAAGCTTTTCAAACAATGAACTATTAACTCCAATACCTTGCTTTCAAAAATTTTCTAATAATTTTGCTTCTACATTTTTTACGCGCTGCTCGTACATAAACATCCGAAGGAATTTTTAAACCAACGTTGACACTGCTATTACAAAGAGTCTGTCATCTATTAGGCAATCATATAAAGCTGGACAAAAAGCTGAATACGAAATAAAAAGAAGTGGCATTTCAAGAGCGAAAATCAATAACGAAACGTTCCCGTACGATTACCCCGTCAAAGGTAGACCCGCTCAGCCCCTTGGCCTCGGCAGTGCGTAAAAAATGGCTTAACCCCGCGTATTAAAATAGGCATTCATCGCGATGATTGCGCTCCTCCGAGCAAAGCGAATTCCAGAAATTTCTTCTCATCGCTCTTTCGCGGCGGCGGGAGAGAGAGAGAGAGAGAGAGATATCTTCCTCTCGACAAAGCAGACAGCGCCGGGCGGCATAATAGTTCGTGTATAATATTCAGATTTCCGGGCGCTCGGGCTTGCGGAAAAGTTTCGCGAGGAGAGAGGCCTCCCGAGTCGCGCCAGATCTAATACAAAATCTTGGATTTTGCAAATTTGCTGAAAGCCCCGGCAATTCTTTCCGCCTGGCACAACTTTACAAGTTCTTTAATACCTCCCCCCGTCGGCCGCCTCGCTCGCGCGCTCCTTTATCTGCGTCTGGCTGCCGCGGCTGCTTCTTCTTTTTTCGATTTAGCCTTGCGTAATGTATGAGCGAGGGATTACATGAGAAATTGTCCTGGTTATCGGAGATGCGACTGTCTTTCTGCCCCGGCTGCTCAAATTTTCTCCTAAGTTAGATTGTGCTATTTGTTTCGCTGCCTTTATCTGGAAAGTTTTTTTTTTAGAAAGATGCCCAAGTTTTTTCGAATTATCACTGGATCAATTCACGTTTTGCTTCAAATTCGAAGATTCATTGCCGGAACTCATTATTTTCCGCCGAAACATATCGAATAAGAACGCAATCTTTTACCCCGCGCGACTTAAAGTTTCTCGCTTTACTTAACAAGATCCTCGCCTCACTACATTCCTCTTCTTCGCGTCGCTTCCGCGAGTCTGAACTATTCCTCAGATCTTCATCCTGAGAGCCCAGACAACGCGGCATTTCCCTTCGAACCTCTGCCAATCCTCGCACGCATGGCCGCGCGCTGTTGCTGCTACCGAGCTATTTACTCAAGACGAGCTGGATGTCGAGAAGTTCGCTTCGTTCGAACGCAAAGTCTCGCGGTACTTCAATCATGGATAATCCACAAAGCTGCGAAGCAATATCGTTTTGATTTAATTGCTTTTGATGGATTTAGTTAGGACTTTATAATTATTGTTAATTGATACGTTTTTGGATCGAGTGTAATAGAAAGGGTTCGTTTGGAATTAGAATTTATATTACACTAATTTCCGCTAACGAAATTTCTATTTTATACAGTAGAGCGATAAAGAAAAAAAATTTAATTTTTGACGAAAGACGACCGTCGCGCGACCTAATAGAAATACATCCCGCGAATTTTAGCAATTCGAATGCAATTCACCCGTGAAATTTCTTCAAACTCCGCCCGGCGCACTTCAGCGGAAAATCCAAAAATTATTCATGAAAAATCATAAACATCTCTCGAAAGCGAGAGAGAGAGCTATCGCGCAAAAAGAAGATACTTATTCCCCGCTCCTCAAGCGACGAAGAAAATTTCGCAAAAAGACGCCGCTCGCTCTTGCGCGCGTGTGCGTGCAACTGTACGAGAGAAATTTATTAAAATAGTCTCGAGCCGTGGCGCTCAAATTAGCCTGGCGGGAGGCGCCGCGCGCCATCGACGACACTCTCGCCGAGCGGAGCCCTGTGCCGAGGGGGGGGCGAGTTTTACAACGCTCCGGGGATCCTCGACGGCGGGGCCCGGGCAATCAATGCCCGTCTGTTATTTAATCCTGCCTCGTTCGTCGCCAAACGAGCTTTTTTGCACTCCGCTACGCTCTCATTTCGTTCCTGCGGAACGGGGACTTTTTTTTTTTTTTTTTTTTTTTTTTTTTGAACTATGAGTTGATCATGTAGCTTTGAAATTGCAGGCGTCCTTTTGGCCGATCGCGTGATTGCGCGCGAGCTTCTTTCGTTCCAAGAGGCTTCGTTTGCAAAATACCGAAATGTGGAGACTCAAACTTGAAGTTTTCGGGTACAGGTGTCGGTGTGTTGATTTTCGCTCGTGCTATAAGGGGTGGCTTTCGAAAAATTTTAGAGTATTTAAAGATTTTCGCGCCTTTTACTCTTTATTTTGGAAACCTAGAAAAAAAAGTTAAATAAAAATTGAAGGCAGACAAGATTTGTCAAAAAGTAAAGCTCGCATCACCGTCGCGCTTCCCACAACTCCTCCTTTGAAATAAACGAAATCTAATTTTTTCGCAGCGCGAAGAGCCGGGCTGCGAGACACTGGAAAAGAAAGGGGATCCAGCGTACATATAGCTCGAGGGGGGGTGGGGGGCGAGGAAAGGCTTTCGGACGACGCCTTTGATTTATGTCGTCTCGTCCAGCAGATGATCCCGAACATCGATCATACGCGAGAGCGGAAACCCGCAGGAGGAAAAGGAGCGCGAGCGCGAGAGGGCAGGCAGCGACGAAAAAAGGAGGAGGAGGAGGAGGCCGTGCATCTTCGAGCAGACCGGCACGCGCGCGGACGCGAGAAAAAGCGTTGACTACCGGAGGATTAATGGTCGCGCCTGCCCGGCTCCTCTGCTGCGCCTTCTGCTCTTTTTTCCTGCTTTTTGTCTCGCCTCCGGTGTGCCCTGCATTTGCGATATTTAATTTTGACGATTCTGGAGGTGGCGCAGGGAAAGCGGGGTTGGAAATAACGAGTGCGAGGAGCATCACTGATTTCGTTCGACCTATGTATAGCAAATATTCATTTAGATAGTTTTTGATTCATTAATAGTGATAACAAATTACACTGAGAAAAAAATTTCTTTAAATCAAAGAAAACTTCATTGCGGGCAATCGGTTAAATATTTTTTTGATTGAAA
>UCOM01003282.1:0-19112 GCA_900474385.1 Ormyrus pomaceus | reverse complement strand
ATCTCATATAAATCTCATACAGATCGTATTACGATTTTCGGACCTGATTTCATTGAGATCTCATTGAGATCTCATGTGCAATTTTTTTATTAAAAAAAAAATTGATTTTAAATATTTAAAAATTTATCAAAGTGATAATAAAATAATTTATTTTAGATTAAGGAATTTAAAAAATACAAAATAATGAAAGTCATTTAGTATTTTACTTTTAATTCATACAAAAATAAACATATTTTTATAAAATATTTTTAATTTACAAGGAGGGGCCATGACATTCGGGTCATGGATTCCCCTGAAACTCTCAGAGACTTACCGATGGCACATCATATAGAGATGATATGTATGCATGATATATGAGATATGTCCTCTTTGTCCAGGTTCTCGACTGATCATGAATTTGACTTCTCGTTTCAGTCAAATTCCATTTCTGAACCTCTGAAGTACCTCTAGTACCTACATAATATTAAAACATATTATAACTAACACTAGTATGCCTTAAAATAAAAAAATTTCAATTCTATAGACAAATTTTTTATGGAAATTAACGTTATTTCTAAAAATAACATTAATTTACATAACTTTTCCTAAAATATTTGTACTTCTTCATACAAAATATGTTTATTATCTTTAATAATAATGTGTATATAAATAATACACTTATTAGAAACATATTTTGTTTTTGAAATTTTATTTATTAATTTTTAAGGACATATAGTCCACAATAATCTTAAAAGTTGACGCTTATTTTATTGTACTTACCCCTCTGGTCATACAAGAATGCTTTGCGCTCTGACATAACTAAATGCTGTTATCCTATACTTGCTGGACCTGACAGCTATCTGAAAAATTAACATAAAAACAAAGTATCAGGTACTTTTATTATGAAAATAATTTTTTGAATAGGTTATAATTAAAAATATATACTTATCTGATATTATATTTTTCCTCATTATTAATGCGCAAAACATTATTGTATGATCAGAGTGATAAGTACAATAAAATAAGTATCAATTTTTAAATTATTGTGGACTATATTTATTTATTTATTTAATCCAGCAAGAACTACATAAGGTATAACCTACAATTACAATAGGATACAATGTAATTCCTATAGAGGTAAACGGCGTATACCTGTACATAGGACTGGTACAAAAATAACTTAAATACTAAGATTTAAAATTAACTTAACTAAGTAGAGTTTTAATTTTGACAAAAATTTTAGATTAACGGTATTAAAGGTTCTTAGTTAATATAAAAATTTTAGAGCTAACAAATAATAACAATTCATATATTAGTTTCATAAATTAGACTTTATCCATTATTTAAATTTTTGTTTTATAATCTGTTTACCAACTAGCAGGACTTTTAAGTCTTTTGGTAGAGCATTAAAGATTCTAGTTGCAACTAGGTAACTGTTTTTGTTGCTAATAGTTTTAGTTATTTTTGGTAGTGGGATACTTCTGTTCCTGGTGAAGGTATTCTTTTCTTTGTAGATCTCTCTCAACTTTGAATAATGATATATATTAATGGTTCCACAAAGAACGTTTGTTCTAGATTTAAAGGGTATTTGTTTGTTCTAAATGTATTTTTACTGATTATTCTAAGTCTGTTTTGAATTCTTTGTAATAGACTTAAATTACACAGGCCGACAAAAAAAAAGTTGTCTGATCTTTTGAGGAGATAGATATATTCCTACGTATTTTTCATCGCTAAATCCGAATCTGAAGTCATATTATGGGGTACATGATCAATTTTTCGAAAAAAAATGCAAAAAAACATGATTTTTTAAAGTTTTCACGGTGCTTTTTAAACCATTTGTTGATTGCCCAACGCACCTGACAACTAATTTATTAATTTGACAAACCCGGTAGTTGATTGGGCTAATCAACACGAATTTGCATAGAGATGAGAAATAAATGTAAACACTCGATTAATTTTCAACAACAATATATTCAACAATAATCATAAATATTACACTCCCGAACAACCACTCACGCAATCACCCCGAAAACTCCACGAAATACCGACAATTCAACAATCGACCTCTTACTCCGAAATCTCAACCGATACTACTTTTAAATAATAAATTAAACTCAGTCACTCACCCAAACATACTCACACTTACACACGAAAATCTACATGTACGCAGACACGTCAATACAATAAACTAAATATTCATTAATTCGTCGAAATTGAAAATAATCGTAGTCAAAACAAAGTCTTAATCCTTTGCTCCTCGATTGCCGTCTTAATCCGCACCTGTAAACAAACTCCTTTTTGGAGTTGCGCGCGCGGACGGCCTCACGACATTTCGTCGCACTTCAAGAAAAAAATTAGATCAACAGTGTGCTTCAAAAAAAAAAATTAATTTATCTACTACCCAAAAGTTAAAAGTTTCCAGGATTTGCTCATTAATATTTACTAAATAAGCTATATATTTTTACGAAACCAATAATCTATTTAAATAAATAATTTCTTTATTTAAATATATATTTCATTATAATGAAACCGTTTAATAGTAAAATTAACTGAATATTTATTGTATTTTAACAAAGTCAATATTTTCTTTAAATAAATACTTTCTGTATTTAAATATTTTCTTCATTTAAATACACGTTTCATTATAATGAAACCGTTTAATATTAAAATTACATATTTAATGTATTTTAACAAATTTGATCTTCTCTTTAAATAAATATTTACTATATAACAGTAACCATTTTCATACTTTAAATAAATAATTTACTTATTTTGACTAAATGATTAAGTACGGGAATACCGCCAAATCATTTGTTTAATTTAAACAAATTTTATTTAAATTTAAGAAATTTTTTTTTCAGTGTGGATATTACGATATTGCCTACAGTGGGGAAAGCTATGTAATTAGTTTCTAATTACCGTTTTTTAATATAAATTAGAAAAATGCACTTTTTACCTCTCGCTCTTCGGAGGCTCGACTTAACGAGCGAAAAGTGTGCGCGATCCTTAATGCGTCGGCTCGAAAGAAAATGTTAACGCGGAGAAGAACGAAGCCGGGCCGCGTTTTGTTTTCCCCCTCTGTGTTTTTCTCCCCCCGGCACTTGGTTTTCGCGCCAAACTCGAGAGAGCCGCCGGTTCCCATACGGTATATACGTGTACGCCTCGCTTTTAAGTGTGTACTTAACGCCGACGAGAGGAGCGAGAAGAGAATTAACAAGTCGTAAAGATGGAACTGCTTGGGAATGCTTTGAAATATTCGCCGGAGCTTTTTCCGAGGGGTGTATAACTTGTGTGTGTGTGTATGTGTGGCGGCTTGGGAGCGGTGAAATTACGGCGCTTTTTGCGATTAGACGAGGTGCGATTTTGATTAACGTGTCGTTCCGAGCCGCGGATTGTAATTGCGGGGAGGCAGAGCCGCTTTTTCGCCGACAGTTTCTTTCGGACGTCACGCGCTCAAGCTCCCGTTGTACACACCTCTGCTGTAATGAAGCGGTGTTGCGGACTGTCCCGGTTTATGAGCTTTTTCGCGAGCCTCTCCGCCGCGCGTACGGATGAGAAAAGTTCAAATTACGTTTCGAAAGTTGCCGCACTTATATCATTGCCGGGGATATTTATGGTTCGAGGGGGGCAATTATTTTAGGTTAGGAACTGGCGAGAGCGCGAATTGTAACCGGCCGCATCTTGGCGAATTTCAAAAATGTTGAGTAAATTACGGCGGTCTCCGGCTCTTGAGAGACTTGCAAGGATGCATTTTGATAAGTGCTTCTAATAAGCTTGACTACTTACCTTTTTGCTTCACAATGAGAAATAGCATTTTTTTAGTTTTTACACTAATAATTGTACGAAAGGGAATTTTTTAGAATTCTAAAAATTATTTTATATTAATATTAAACGTCTACTTTGAAAAAATATTGTAACTGAAGAAAAAAATTAAAAACCAGTGGGCTTTTTGAGCAGCAAATAATTACCAACAAAATATGCCTTTGGTTTCAGGCAGAAACAATAATTAGGCCTTGAGTTGATGAGGCGGCTGTGCCTCAGGTTCGGGCTAACGCGGGCCACACTGGGCAGTATTTATGTAATGGGATTAATATAAAGTAAATTAAAAGAGCAAAAGAATTACGCAAACCTGACTCAAGTAAAACAAGCAAAGCAACCCAGCGCGAAATTTGCCCCACATTTCGGCATCCCCTTCTGTTCCGAAATCGACAAACTCTCATTCGCCCCGAAAACAAAGAATCCAGATGAAAAAAAAAGAGGCAGAGTGAGAGAGCCGTTATTCATCGCTCTGAAAATCTTTCGCATCCACTTCACCAATTCATGGGGATTTGAGTTAAAACGGTACCGTTCCCCGCCGCGCGCATATATTTCGCGCCTTTCGAAAAAGCGGGCGAGAAAAAGTTGCCGCGCATCGGAGAAAATCCCGAGCGGCTGGAGAATGCGAGGCGCGCAATGTGTTTCAATCCGAAGAACTGCGCGCTCGGCCATAAGCGGCATTTCAATATTTTATGCAAGCTCGAGAGAGTGAGAGAGAGAGAGAGAGAGAGAGAGAGAGAGAGGGAAACGGGGGATGAGAAACCCAACCGAGCTGATCCCCCGGTATAGCCTTCTGCTATGTATGCATAATTTCTATCTTCTCCTTCTGTAACTCCTCTGTGGTGTTTACTGTCAAGCTACTTGCCCGTTATATCCTCCCATTGCAACTTTCCTCATTTCGACCCTATTTTCCGCTTCCTTCGTTTCCCCTCTATCGCGGGGACGCGTCGCGTCATCTTTTCTTGTATCCTTTTTGTATATTCGTCTTCGCTCCTTTTTTGCGGGGACACTTTTTTAAAGTCAAGTTTGCGAGTTCAAAAATGATAATGGATGTAATGGAAATACTTAGAGGATTAAAATTAGAATACAGAAGTAGAAAGGTCGGTCTGACTAAATTTGACTTTTATCTACTTAGCAATTATCTAGGCTTTGCCTTTTTACATTTTTCCACAAGAAACGCACAAAATTAAGACTTTAATATTAATAAACGGTTGTGTATCTCATATTTTTCAAAAATAAAGAAAAATATTTAAGTCTCGGCTCGATAATTACAGTCTTAAACTTACCAACTGACGTTTTTTAAAAAGTGTTTTTTTTTTTAAACAGTCTTTAAATTCCCTTTAATATATATCATTTCTCTTCCCTTGCATTCGGCAATTTCGGTTATTTCCATTTCTACCTTTCTCGTGTCGGTACCTTCTCCTACTATATGCAGTATCATGTTCAATTTCACTTTATGGCTTGCTTTATCGTCAGTGCTTCACATTAATGTAAACATTAATATACCTACGTTTATGACGTTTGCTGTTTCGGCAATTAAATGTCGTATTATATATTAATTTTACATATCTCGTTTGAAGTCTGCGGGCATTACATTTATAAATCGTAAATGTGTTAACCAAATTAAATTGCCAGCGGCGTGCATGAAACATTACGCGCATTCTGAAATGGATTCTTGGGACACGCGGCGCACAACTTGAACTAACAAATTAAAAACAATTTTCGCATAACACATCATTTTGTTTATCATTTTATTAAAGAATGTAATATTATACCTTCTAACTACTTTAGTTCTAAAAACACTTGCCGAATTAACGAGTAACAGAATTAAGAACTGAGCTAAATGCGCTCCCCGTTCTTTTAATGTTCAAAGTGCACATTCTCAAATCAATTTAGATAACGCGGCCATTGTGCGAGCTAAATTCTTCGTTTAGCGAGATCCCCCGGCGAAACGGCAAACCTGAATAATAAAACGCTAATATAATCCCACTTTCTAATTACGTTTACGTTTCTGAAGGCGCGCGCCGGCTATATATGCACAACGAGAGAGCGCTTTACTCGGCATAATTCCACGCGTCGCGTAGCGGAACCGGCGCGGGAAAAAGCAACGGGGAAAAAAAAACTGCCCGCGCCGCCACCGGCGTGCATTTCGCGTAATTGAGTAATCGCGAAAAATGTTAGACGAATTTTCCGGGAACGAAACGTATTACCTCGACGCTTTGCGTTTTACGGACACACGCGCGACTCGGAAGGAAGAAAAAAAAGGAAACTGTTCCGTCGCGTGTGTATACGTACACGTCAGAGCAATTGTCCGCGAAATACAAAGGAACTTTGGACTGTCGGCGGAGTTTGCTTTGCCGTCGGGATATCTGTCGACTATAATTTGCTGGCCGGCGGCGGGCTGCACTCGTTTATTTCTGACTTCTCGTAAAAATGTAATTCCAGCTAATTTCCGAAGCGCGGGATTTTCCGCGCATTTTTTGAATATTTTATTATCCGACTCGTTCCCCGCGCCGCGGTGGAAAAGCGCCTGGCATTAACTGATGAATTGTTCTTTTGAATTTTTAACCGCACACATTTGCGGTTCCGTGATACGGACATTTCGAGGATGCAGGGATGTACGCGAAAAAAAACCAGCCAGTTTTTGTTTGTTTTTACGGTGCTTTTATCGCACAGCGCGGAGGGGAGATGTTTTCTTTTTTAAAAGTAGTATTTTCCGGTGTACTTGTAATTTTAATCTGTACTAATTTAATTTTTCTTTCAACCCTTTGAAACTTTGAAAAAGCAGGTAAATTTTGTACGATAAAGAAAGAGGAAATATTCTAGCGTTATTTATTTCAAAACGATTTCTTTAGACTTGAAAAACTTTGAATGAAATAATTTAGAATGGATATGCGATGTGAAAAATTCAACTTCCAGCAAAATATATATTTTCAACTGCTGATCTCGACAAAAGTTACCGCACCAAGAATAGAACTAAGAAGAAAATCTCAAGCGCGTTCCAATTTGACTAGTCACTTTAAACTAGAAAAGTTTCCTCAATATGCGCGCACACAAGAATTTCTTGCTCTTTTCGAGAATACTTCAAGAAGACTGCCAAGAGATCAACAAAAATTTCTAAAGGTTGCAAATAATAATTGTATCTGTGTGCAATAAATATTTCTAGATTTATAAAAATTACTAAATTCTACGCTCTAAAAGTTAATTTAATCAAGTCCACGAAGTTTCCATTTTCCAAAAAAAAAAGCTCATACCCACAAGTCTAATTTACCTCCCAAAACGAAACAACAGCCCAACAATGATTGCGTACCTTTCAGCATAATGCAAAGCAGCTTCGTCAAAACGGCGCCTAAACAAGAGGAGAGAGAGTAAAAACAAAGGCAGCCGCGGCAGCAGCGGGAAGCCGGCAGCGCGAGATTTAGACTAATTCCGCGGGATCAGCGGATCGCGTACTCGGGCTAAATCGCTCGGTCGCAGCATGGCGGCTGCGACTGCAAAACTTCCGCCGGCGAAGTTCGGCAGCCGGTAAATACGACGCTTAGTCCCGCGCTCTCTCTCTCTCTCTCTCTCTCTCTCTCGCTTCTTGCGGTCCTGAGCCGTGCGCCCCAGTAAAGTTGCGCTAATACTGTATGTATACGGCCCGGAGACTTACCGAGCGGAGGAGGTTTCGACTTTTCCGCGAATTTTGATGAATCGCCGTCGATAAATGAGGAGGGGGATGATTTAGGCATTTTTGTGAGAGAAGTGCTGCGTTTACTCAATTATGCTGTAATATAGAAATTAATGTTTTTAATTTTTTGTTTTTGGAAAGTCGGATGTTAAGGAGAATTCAGATTTATTTCTTGTTTTTTTAAATGACTAGCACCGTCCATACTTTAAAAAAAAAAAAAACAGTTTGTCATACATAACATTGAAATTCTATTAATTTATTGATATACGTGTTACAAATAAACTGTAAAACAGTTTCGATTGGCAAATTTCACGTTCAAACTCGTAGGTCATGTTAGTAATGAAAATTAAACAAAATAATTTATAAAATCTGCTTCTGCTAGTCCAATATATAGCCTTACTTTATACTATAGCCAATTACGTAATAAGTCTTTAACGCAACAGTAATGTTAAATTTTAGTCAATCTAGTCTCATTTTCCACGAGAATCAGCCAATCACAATCGTTTTATTCATGCTTCAACTTTCCATCATCACTTTTTTAAGAGAGGAGGATAAATGTTGAATCTTGTTTTTCCCTTAAACTTTCAAAATATTTGTTTTAACTGCTTATTACTTTTTAAAATATTCTCTTCTGAAAACTGTTCATTATAACTCCTGTAGCAGTAACTTAAAAATCTGCATTTTCGATAAATAGAGTACAAATTAGCGAGCGTAAGTAAAAAAAAAAATGATTCAATACAGTAAGACAGACCGCCCCAAAGATTTATTTATCGCTCCGATGCATATACAATTTACGTACAATTTATATTATCCCCATAAATTACACATTGTCCATGCGCAATTTTATCTGCCCATCAGGCTTTTTCGAAGCGCCTTTAAAATCTGCTCCGAAGCCACACACACATAAATTACCAATACGCACAACTCTCGCGACGTATGCTCCTCGCCTATAACGGTCCGAATCGCGATTCCGCGCACCACCCAGGTAAAACCTTCCGCCTTCGACCCGCGCCGCGCGGCGAAAAAATTCTCCCGCGCTCTCGAGGTAAACCGCCCGCTAATCGGCTACACGAAAATCTTATCTCCTCCCGGGACAAAACGCACGTTCATCATTTTTCCAGCGGGGCGGCGGTCGCGATTACCATCGACAGCGGCGGCGGCGGCGACGGGGGACGGGGGGCGTAAATGGAAAAAGAGCGCCGGCGATAAACGCGGAAGTCGGAGAAAGGCTTTATATACATCCGCGGCGAAAGGTCAGGACGCACGCCGGAGAGCCGACCTTGGGAGCGACGGAGGCGGCCGTTTTTCTCGAGTATCGCGGCCATCTCCGCGTGCCGATCGACCCGCCGATATATCGAGGCACGCACACACGTTACACCGAGGTACGACGATTTTACGAGCCGCGCGTGGCAAATGTAACGGCCCGTATTATATACGGCCGGGGATTTTCGAAAGGTCTCGCGGCTGGAGGAGAGGTGGAGGAATTTTTTTGCCGACGGGGCGGGAAGCGAGAGCGGAGCTTGAATTTTGAAGGAGATAACCATATTGAAACGTTTGATTCCGGGCTGTGCAGTTCTGCAGTGGATTTGTCAAAGGTTTTCAAACAAAAAATTTGGCCGTTTGTTTGCTGGATTATTTTTATTTTGATTTTTCTACTTTTGCTGGAGGCTAACTGTTGGAAAATAATTGGTTGTAATTTGTAAAAGATTAATGTAGTCCCAGGTAAAATTAGAGTCAAAGCTTTGACCCAAATAGGAATTTAATTTAAAACAGAATTGAGAGAATTGGAGGTCGAGATAGATTATAGAATTGAAACAATGCAGTGCAAAGAAACTTTTATAAAATTGAATAAAAAGAGTATAATTAAGAAAAGTTTGTTAAATTTGTTATAGCTTCTTTAAAAAAAATTATTTTTTATTACCGCATCAGATGAAATTGACAGTAAAAAATGTTCTCATTGCAGACTGAATGCAAATTCATGTACGAAGAGCGAATCTCACATGCGCAGGCCACCAAAGCTTAATGCGCTCGCAGTAAAATTCCAGTCGGAGAACAAACGTAAGCAATTTCATTTCTTGATTTCTGGCGGAAAAGTCCAATTTGAGCGCGCCGACGCCGTTAAAATTCATGAAACCGTTTGAGCGTCAAAAAGTGATCTTCCATACTTGCCCCCTCCCCCCCGAACTCGTTCTTCTCGAACTCAATTCCATCGCGCCATCAGGTAAGAACCTTATGGAAACTCGGCGCTTTCACGTCCCACATTCCTCCTAACCTGCTCAGCAGCCTCCGCCGAAGAAAGCCGCTCGTTCCACCCTCTTTAAAAGCCCGCCGCCCCCGCCTCCGAAAATTAGCGGCAGCACTCGCCCCCCCGATAACTCTTGGCGGGGAACCTTACTTAAACAGGCGATCGACTTCAGCAGAGCGGGGGGGGGGCATATTGTCGAGAGAGAGAGAAAATAGAGGAGTCGCGGGGGGGAGAGGCGGCAAACGAGCGTAACCGATGGCGGACGAGTCGCGGATGCGCGCATATACATGCAGAAGCGCGCGGGATAACGGCTTGTAATAAACGGGAAGGTTATGTTGCCGGCGGGGGCCTCCCTGAATTGGAAGAGAGAGGCGAGGGCGGTTTATACGAGAACGAGGATATCCTCCCGCCAGTAGGATAACACGCCCGGGCAACGATTCATTACTCCGACATGTTCGTGCCTGTCTCTCCTCTCTCTCTCTCTGCCTCTCTCGCTTTAACGGCTATCTTCGCTCCCGCGCTATTCGTCTCTCTCTCTCTCTCTCTCTCTTCTGCCGCCGCCGCTGTCTCTTTCGTCCTCTCTTATCTTCGCTGCCTCTTATTCCCGCTTTATTCGCGAGCTTTCTATCGCGCCGACTGCGCCGTTTGTTAAATGCTCCGGGGGAGTTACTGCTTTAAGCAACAAAGCACCGCGAGGCTAAGATTGCTTCCTTATTTAATAGTCGAGAGACTGAGATTGCGCGCGAGGCTTTATTTTAATTATTAAAATATCGTGTGCTATCGGGAGGCGCGATTCCTCCAGGTGCTGCCGTGTTTCAGGGTAACGAGTATTTATGTATTTTGTATCGACTGAGTTGGATTTGTATCGTTTATCATGCCAGTATTCCGGCAAAGGTTGTAAGTTGCTAAACAAGTTAAATAAGTGCTTTAAGCGATTCTATTATGTGCAGCTAAACTGTTTTTCATGCCACAGTAACAATATTTTCAGAACCGCCGTGGAATCTATTTAGTCGATTGGTATGATTATCTCTTCAAACTTCAGTCTATTCCATTTTTCGCAAATAGCTCTGAATTATTCCCTAAAGCAAACACGAAAAGCAATTTAGTATATCGAAGTGTGCGGGAAAATATGAGTGGCGCGGAGGGGAAGAAAGAAGTCCGCAAAAAATAATCTGTCTGCTCTCGCTTATTCTCTCTTCGAGCGAACGCACGAACCAATTGGCTATTTTCTTTCGCCTTACAGCTCCGCGAAAACTGCTCTGAAAGCTTCGTTTTTCTCCCCCCTCCTCGCGTCGTCAAACCCGTCGAAGTGACTTGTTCACGTGAATGCGAGTCGATGCGAGAGCTGCAAAATGTATTCACCGATTCGTATATGAACGAGTGCAAAAAGCTCGGACGAGTTCGGGGGGAAAGGTAAAAGCTTTAATAAAAGTATTATCCAGTGATTTATTTCTTTTTTTTTTTTGCTTTGCCCTCGGAAAAAATATTGTACGAGATTCCGCTGAGAGTGAAAAAGGTGCACTTTTAGTCGTTTTTAGAAATTGAATCTTAAAAAGTAAAATAAATGCAACGGATTTGAGTCGAAATTAAAGAAGTCGCTCGAAACGTAGTGTACAATATTTAAAGAGCCCGTTGTAAAATTCTTTTACTATATTCTGTAAAATATTTTACTACCAGCATACAGAAAAGACTATAATTTCATTCAACTTTTTGCCCCGCTTCCATATTGTACGAGATATCGTATAGAAATACAAAAAAAATTTAATTAAACAATATGAAAAACATAAGAACATAATTTTTAACAAAATAACTCCACCGACTAACCTTCTCAAACAATACGCCAACGTTTTCCGCAAGCTCCGCCAATAAAGAGCCCCAGAGAACTAGACTCGGAACAAGTAAAAAAGAAGAAGAAAAAACAGCGTCGCAGGGGCCGGCCGCGCCGTCAAACGAGTAATAGAAAATAAATTGGCCTGGCCTCGGCGCTTTTATTTCGCTCATTGAGCGCCACGCGACCGGACCGAACATCCTGGCTTTACTGCAGCCCGGGGATTGGCCTATGCGCCTCTTCGCCGACGGGTTTCCTCTTCTTTCTTCCCTCGTCGGTAGCTGCTCCTCGCGCCCCATTAATTTCGCGCCTTTTACGACGATTGTCTTGGCGAAATCCCGGCGTTTGACGCGTCGACCGATTGAAACGGCGACCGGCGGCGTGGCTTTTCGCTAGAAGACACTCTCTCTCTCTCTCTCTCTCTCTCTCTCTCGGCGGAGCTTTTATTCGATAAAAAGAGCGGGCGGATGTAAAGCTTCACCTCTTTGTCGACCTGTTTGGAGAGCCAAGGTCCAATTTACGAGGAATTATTAAATTTATTTCTTTGGAGAATAGTGACCCGAAAGCGATTTCAAGTACGGTCTCTTAATTGTTTGGGTTAATTAGAAAGTACGAAGCGGCCAACTTGATTCTTTGTCCACTACTTTTTGAAACGCGCAGTCTCTTTTTTCTATAGTATGTGAAAATAAAGTTATTATTCACCGCTTTTATATGTGACCGTTAATTGTTTATTTTAATTGCAGCTTGTTTTTACGAATCGAGTTACTGCATGGTTTAGGACACTTATCAATCAATTTTTCATTGCCTTAAAGCGAACGAAGAAAATATTTTCAATTCCCGATAGTGAACTCTTTTAATTTAAACCACGAGTATAGCGGATGGTAGAAATACAACCGAATCGAATAACGCAATTATTATTTCCATTCAAATACATTTTGATTTCGAATTCTTTGATGATGAAGTTAACAATAATAAAACTTCGGGTTAGTTTTCTTTCCGTCCAAGTAAAGAATTGCACTTTTGTGCTGCTTGTAAGGGAAAAGGCAAACAATAGCAATCGTTACAGGGAAAAGGGCAGTCGACGGTTCATTTATTTTTATTGTAGTTTTATAAAATTTATTTGCTAGAAATAAATTTACACCGTACAATGAATTTAAAAATATCTCAATAATAGTTCGCACAAATTTACAATATTGAAAAATATTATAATAATTGTGTCCTTGTTAGTTAGCCATACTTTGGATTATTTTTTCAAGCGGCGGTGGAATTTCACAAAAGATCCCTTTTTCCTCCACCAGACCTGCGCTAAAACTGTAAATTTCAAGTACTCGCAATAAGCTCAAGCATTATACGCAAGTGAACACAAGCCGAATGTTAACTAAACTCCTTTAAGTCGTGTTTCTCCTCCTTACAAGTCGGATACAATATTAATCAGCATAAACACGCCTCTCCAAAGCGCAAACAGCCCCGGGGCAAATAAAATTCGCTTTGCCCCAGACGCCTAAGTAAACAAATTAAAAAGCCCTGCCTCCCGGGGGCATCGTAAAATCCAGCGGACATCCTCGCGCGGCGACCCGTCAGTCCTAAACTTTCCCTCCTAAAGCCGCCGACCCCCCCATCCACGACAGACCTCTCTGCAATCCTATAACAGGCATCCCTCGAATAACAAGCCGGGCGTTACGGTTTTTCGTCGCGCGGCGCAGCTGGTGACAAAAGCGAAAGAGCAGATCGCACGAGCCGGCCGGTGAAAATTTTAATAAGCAGCTTTATTGGAGAGCTCTCTCTCTCTCCCCCCAGGCTCGCGGACGAAAGCCACACCGAACGTATGCATGACCTGCATCGCGCGCGGAGTTCGGATACCTTTATTGAATCGTTCCACGGAGATGTGGGGTAACTATGCGGCGGAGGGCCGGCTCGATGTTGGCCGATCATTTTTTAATTGGAATTTTCGAGCCGAGCGAGCCTTCGTTTCGAAATGCTGTATCGATAAAGTGTGATAAATTCTTTGGATTAAATGTGGCACACCAACCGTTGCGCTCGTTTTGTTTCGTTAATGAAAAAATTAGGCGGCAAGCGAAATTGTAAAATTTCAACTGTTCGAATCGACGAATGCAAGTTCCGATTTTTTAATAAAAGATTTGACGAATGTATATTAGAATATGAAATTTTTTAAAATATGATGGGAAATAACAATTGTTTATCCTTCTAGCTATTGATGTAGTTTATGCGCCCAAGAATTGAAGGAGGGAATGAACTTTTAATTCAACTTTATTTTTTTAAGTATTTGTATAGAATATAACGTAATTTACAGTTGTACCAGCAAAACTGAACAATTTTTTTAAATTTTATGAACCTAAAATAATTGTAACTATTTAACAATCTTCCTCACTTTTAAAAACTCGTATCTCAGATCTTCAGTATTTTCCGAAAGAATATCTCGCCAACCCGAGATTCCCCTAAATCCATAAGTAGCAATCGCATCCGTCTACCAGATTGAAACCCCTGAAAAACGGCAGTTGCGTCAGCCTATCGATTATCGGTAATGGAGTATGCGTGTAACAATGCGTAATGTATTCGCGGTCGAAGCGCGATAATACAGACTACTCTTGTCTCTCGTCTCCCCCTCGTAACTCTGCCTTTATCTAAGTCTTCTCCGCGGCGGCGGAGACTTGCTAACGGATTAAAGTGTAGTACAGGCGGCGCCATAATCGAGGACCTCAAATTGCTCGGTGCCCGCTACCTGTAAGGATGCGTTTACGTGCATTGCACTTGCAGGAGACTCGCGCTTGAGTGATTTACAACGCATGCGCCGAGGAAGGAGGGTACGGGCCTGTACCCTCACGTTTATCGCGAGTATTAAATGCGAATGCGCAGGTCTGTACTTCGCCCCCGGTATTAAAGGTTGAATTTTCAAGGAACGAGGAGAAGAATTAAGAATTTGCGAATCGAAAAGTTTTGAGTGCTCTGTGAACGAAAAGGGCGAAAGGGGGTTGATATTTTCAAACCTAACGGAGAAATTAAAAATGGACGAGCGAGGAAGTTTCGCTAGTCTTGTATTAACATGAATGCACACAATTTGAAAAAAATAAACGTACGTTTATGAAAACATTAAAAAATTTCTTTCTAAAAATATACGATTTAGTAGACTTTTATGCTAAATCGTGATTACGAAATAAAGACATTAAATATAAAAGCAGATAAAAACAAAATAAATGTTCCTAGATAAACTGTAAAATTTTATGTTAAGAATTTTAATAACAAAATGAATTTATTTTTTCCAGATTTCCAGAAAAATATGTCCATTAATTACAGATACATATTTACAAAGAACTTCCAAAAAATTAGTTAAATAGTTGAACAATTTGTGACGCATGGAGTGGATATACAAAGTAATTAAATATCTCTTTTTTTAATACAAGTACGTTTGTTCCAGGCAAATTTTGTTATCAGTCTACTAAGAAATTGATTTAAAAAATAATAAAACCACTTTTATTATCTTGCATAATTTTCAAAACCGTCGTGTTGTACGATATTAATAGTTATTAACAATATAAAAGGTATTTAGTCATGAAAAAATTCTTAAAAGTAATGTTCCCTTCTTTGATGGAACAAACAATGTAATTGAAACAGACTTTATTCTCTGAAACTAGATTATAAAAATGATTTGGAATTTATTCTGCTTTTTATTCTTAATTGTAGTGAGTTTGTTGTATTACGGTGAGTAAATTCAAATTACTTAATAATAATATAGAATATATTCTTTGCGTCATCAACATTCTTTAAATACGTTGCTTACAATATTATTTAAAATTTTATCTTTTTTTAAAGTCCTCTTCGCTTGCTTCTTACAGCGCCAAATATAGCAGCATCTCCCATAATCAATGGCATACCTGACGAGCATCACCACTTTAAGTTCCATGTATCCATTCACTGCAGAAGCAGTCCAAGAAATGAGTTCGAACAAATTTGTAGCGGTAGCATCATAAGTGAGAGGTACATTCTAACCGCCGCTCATTGTTTCATGACCATACTTAACGGCGATGTTAAAAGCTTCTGCTATCCTCACGGTACATCAAAAATTATAGCGGGAACAAATCTCAGGAATGGACCTGGAATCGAAAGAGATCTCATTAGAGTCTTCATCCCATCAGAGTACGATGTACATTCACACGATAACCATTTTATTACTGTAGAAGCAGATATAGCTGTTGCAGAAGTAAGACGCAGTAGAATTGAGGAATATTTAAAAATATATCATGGGGCATATTGTTTTTAGTTAAGCGCTGATTTAGGCGTTCATCAACATCCAGACAGGCTAGCGATCATACCTTTGGAAGTGTTAGATCCACACTCTAATGCCGGCGTCAATGAACCAGCTAGGTTTTGTGGATTCGGGCAACATAAACTTGTACAGCAACACAATGGACAGTTTCATCCAGCGGATTCCTCTAGTTACATAAATAGGTTTATGGACGTTAAAATACTCGGCAGAGATGAATGTCCACTATTCCATATATCAATTTGTGCGAGGAATTCAGATAATCGAATATTTCGTACATCTTGCTTTGTAAGTATGAATACTTTTGTTTAGACAAATTCAGATTTGTATAAGCTATCTTTTACTTAAGGGGGACAGCGGAACTGGATTAGTTTACGATAATAAACTCGTCGGAATTCTCAGTAGCGGACCTCCTAATTGTGATACATTATTAATACCGGTAGTATTCACGAGACTCCGTGGATTTATGGGATTTATCGAAGAAGCTCAGAATCCACGTGGTGATCACAGCAATATGATGATTTTGGATGCAAAACGAGAGCCGAAATTGAGAGAACATTCGTATCCACGTCGACGTCCCCATGAAGGGTCAAGTTCCAGTTCTGCAAGAGGCCAAAAGAACAGTTCTTAAAAACGCTGCCAACCGATTTTCGCACAATGCGTTCTCATAGATAACATAAAAACAATGAAACAATTTATACCATAAAGAAAAAAAATAGTTTATATTATAAATGGAATGTTATGAAACAATTACTATTATCTTATCTATTAAAAGATGAAATTTAAGTTAAAATTTACCAACGTAATTAACACTACGACATACGTGTCTTGTTAAAGGTGGTATTTAATATGATTCATCAATTGATTTCCAAGTTACTAAAATTTTTTAGTTCGTTCATAAGACTATGAATTTCTCACTACATTACATGGCATAACCATGATAGGTTCCTCCAAAGTCTCCAAAGTATGATAAAAATCTTAATTAAATAAAAAAAGATATTAAAATTATTAAAGTTAACATAAAATAGAATTGAATAAAATAAAAAAAATTTTAATATTTCCTGGATTGAATTGTCTAACTATATTGCTGAACCTAATGTAAACAATCATAATAAAAAGGAGACTGAAGTGTAATAAAAATATGTGAGATTATGTTCATGCTTTAAAATGGCGAATAACTATTTCAAAAAATGTTTCATTATGACCTGAGTACTGACCTGAAAAATCTCAGACTGTACAAAGTACGGTTGAATTTCTTAGTTATGGCGTCAACATGCCCAGTCCAGGAGAGCGTGGAGTCAAGAGTGACTCCTAAGCTCAGACCAGAATCCGAGAACGGAATGATTTCTTTGCCTATTCGCACTCCTGGGTGACCAGTACTCCTCAGCCTCCAGATGATGTGGCTAGAACCTATGTCTATGGACTGAGTTTTGCAGGTGTTGAGAATGAGAAATGCTTCTGTGGCCCAGGTTATAATGGCCTTAGCAGTCCCCTCTCTGACATTGTCGATTGTGGTGTTTGTGTATATCTGGAGGTCATCTGCATATAGTGTATGCTGGACGTCACTTCCCAACAGAACAACAGGGGACCCAGCACCGAACCCTGCGGTACGCCAAGGTTGAGAGGGAGAGATGGCGATTTACCGTGTGACATTGTTTTCACTATTTGTTCTCTCCCTTCCAAGTAAGAAATGAACCACTTAAGCGCGGTGCTGGATAAACCCACATCCCTAAGCCTGGCTAACATTCGGGTGTGGGAGACACTGTCGAATGTCTTACTAAAATCAAAAAGGACTAGCTGTGTGATTCGTCGTTGGTCCATAGCGTGCCTGATGTCCTCCGTCAATTTGAGTGCAGCTGTTTGCATAAAGTTATGTTTACGAAAACCCGCCTGGAGTGGATCAAGGATGTTGTGTTGTTCCAGGTAGTTCATTAGTTGTTGATGGACAGTCTTTTCGAGGACCTTGTAGGGAAGCTCAGAATTGCAATAGGTCTAAAGTTTGAAGCGGAGGTTGCTAACATGCTTTTTGATGGGAAACACGTGAGCCCTCCTCCAGAGATCAGGGAAGACCCTATGCAAGAAGGACGTATTGAAGACATCTACCAGGAATGTTACGATGGTAGGGAGTGCTTTAACAATAACACTTTGCGGGATGTATTCCTGGCCCACTGCCTGTGAGGTGAATTGAGCCATCGCTAGAATTATGTCACTTAAGGTTACCTGCTCAAACCTGAAACCATCCTCCGAGATCGTGGCGAGGTTCTCATTGATGTTTTTTCCACGATCTGGATCATTAGCGAAGAAAATGCCCGCAAAGTGTTGATATAGCTCATCCGGCGTGATGCCATTCAGGTCCTCCCCCTTAGACGGGAGTAACTTAAGACTGCGCAATTCTTTCCAAACATTGTTACCACCAAGAGCGTCTGTAAGCCTCTGGTGGTAATAGGTTTTACGCGCCTCTGATGTAAGATGCACCGCTAAGTCTCGCAACTTAATGAACTCTCCATGAAGGGTTTCGCTGCTTGTCCGAGTGTAGTGTTTGTATGCGGCGTCGCGTTTCCTACACAGAGCTTTGATCTCTGAGTCAATCGAAGGGACTTTTTGAATCCCCAGCCAATTTTAGGGGAGCAAGCTGCTCTGTGACCTACATCAGGTTGACTCTTAGATCATCGAATGCCGTGTTGAAATTTGTCGCCGTGATGTGTCACATGGAGTCCCAACAATAGCAGCTAAGCATGGCGTTCAGCTCTTCTGCTTTAATGTTTTTAAAGTTACGATAACTCCTCTGGTGATTAATAGATTCATTTCTATGTGGTAGGAGCGTAATCTCTATTATATTATGCCGGCTGTTGAAGGGTCCCTCCTTGTATGTTAGTGTACTTGTCATTCGTGTCATTCAGCATTATATCGATCCAGGTGCTGGATGTGGAAGTGATGTGCGTGAGACCATGTGGGACTAACTGAAGGGATAGCTCATCAAAAAGCCTACGCAGAATCCTTGAGTCATTGCTGTCCTTAAGCGTGTCGGCATTAATGTTATGGCTAAAATCAAATGCGTGTATGCGGAGGTCGTTGAAAAAAACCCGTGAATTGATAAAAGAGATTTAGGGCGGGCATTTATTTTATACCACTTTCACCTCAAAATCACGACTTTGGCATGATTTTTCGGCACCCGTGACGAAAAGTACTATTAAAAGTAATAACATGCCAGTATGTCGTTAATTTTTATTTTCTATTAAATTTAAATTTTCCTATTTAATGTCTTACTATAAAGTATATAAGTTTTTTGAGCAAA
>UCOM01003281.1:0-19111 GCA_900474385.1 Ormyrus pomaceus | reverse complement strand
TTTTTGATAAAGTACTTTTAAAATTCAATAAATTAAAAAAATTGCTTAATTAAGCAATTTTTTTCAATTTATTGAATTTTAAAAGTACTTTATCAAAAAAATTGAATATATTATTGTAAAAACATTGTATGAATATATTATTAATTTAATTTAGTTTTTTTCTAGTTAATTTAAGAAGTCACATTTTTAGGTGTAAGACCCCGTTAATGCACCACTAAACGCCTTATAAGGGCCACAAGTTTATTTTAAGGCATCGGACCAGGCCCTCATGTATGCCCTAACAATGATTCTGATCGGGAGTTTTCGGCCGAGATCGGGAGAAGAGTCCTTCTGGTTAAAGGTCCGATACTCTACCAACTGAGCCATCGCCGCTCCTTGATCATCTTTCGCTTTCAAATTAATAAGTCAAATTAACTCCTTACTTAAATATAATATAGAGTAATATTGTAATTATAAATTCGGATTCTTATTAAAAACTAACTATTTGATTGTTTATAAGACTTTAAAATACTGTAATTAAAAAAAAACTTTACTCTTATTTGACTAACTCGTATCGCTTGAACTTCCTTAAAGTAAATCTGTATTCAATACTTACGAAGCAACCGACTAGATCGCAAATGTTTTAAAGAATTTTGTTGTTGAACACTTAGTACATACGCGAATGCTCTTCGAAATTTTTGCTCTCCTCCTTGTTTTATTACATACTCCAAAATTATCATATCTCCAAAAACTGGATGATTTTGCATTTTTAATTGATCTTTTGATACAGGGGTGCTAATATTCATCATCGAATATCTGTAGCCATTAGGTGTTTGCATTTGTTGAATAGAATATTGAACAATATTACACGGTAAAGCGATAGAAGAATTGTACCTAAAAATTAACAAGTCTTACTAATTATAAATCAAAATTAGTCATCTATCTTCTCATAATTCTTATTGAATTTTAGTACCGACCTGTTGCCTGCGCACTCATATTCTTTTACTAATAGCTGCCAAGTTTCTAATAGTAAAAGCACTTCCATTCTTTTATAGTATTCTTCAAAAGTTTCAAAAATATTAGATAAAGGTATCATATCTTTCGGTTTTACAACAGGTGGCAGATCCTTCACTTTTTGTTGCTGCTCCAGCCATATAGGTTCCCACGAGAAAACACGAGCTAAGAAGTCTTCCACTTTTAGCTTAGATAACTTATTGTCTCTTCTTATATTTACATTAACTCCTGGAGTTCTTATATTTTTTAAATTATGTCCAGCATCAATTTGATATTCTCGAACAGCTGCAATATTTTCTTTGAATGACACTTTTTTCTGATTTACATTTAATACAGTAGGAGGAATAAGAGATGGTTTAAGAGAAGATAATGCTGAAGGAGCATTCAAATCATTTGTCTCAAAATCTGTGATTGGAGACCTAGTATCATCATTATTATCAAATGAAGACGGTATATTAACATGATTTGTTGCATTTGTTAATATTGCAGATGTAGTACTTTTACTAGGAGGACTGTTCAACTGACTTTGCATAGTCATTGAATGATTTAAACTAGTAGATGGTAATTGCCGACGTGGAATGACAAAATGTGGCTTATCGACTGGATTTCGTTTTTCAGAATTCGATTTTTTTTCATCTACTTTTGCTTTTGGCTTTGATTTTGGTTTTGGCTTTAAAGTCTGCATAGAATCACACAACATATCGCCACGAGTTTTCAACGAAACTTTTGCTTTAACTATTGTTGTTTTGCGTTTTAGTGGAATATTATTTTTTTCATTAGATTCTAAGGATTTATCAAGTTCACTGGTAGAATTATTATCAATTAATGTACTAGTTTTATCAGTTTTATCTTCCTTATTTTCATTTATAGAATCTTTTTGAGAACTTTTTTTCGAAGAACTTTTATGTTTATCATTATCAGTAGCAGTTTTATCTTTTTTGCTTGATTGTTTGCTCTTATTTTGTTCTTCAATATTTTTTGAATCATGATCTCGCTTTTTATTCTTGCTATTTTTCTTGCTTTTAGGTGACTTTTTATCTTTTTCTCGAGAAGATTTTTTTGAAGATGAATCTTTCTTCTTTTCACTACTTTTCTTTTCAGTTTTTGCTGACCTTTTTGATTTTATATGATGAGGTTCCACAATTTCAACTTTACGTGTATTTTTACTACTCTTAGAAGTATCTTTGCTACACGAAGGTTCAAATAAACGTGATAATTCTTCTTCAACTGAATCTCTACTGGTTGATGGTTCTGTTAATTGATTTTCGTTTGTTAATGTTACTTTGTCTAATGATGTTTTGCTATTATTAATAATTTTTTCTAAACTGGCATAATCTATTTCTTTATTAGGTTCATTTGAATTGGCTATTTCTTTATTAGGTTCATTTAAATTGGCTATTTCTTTATTAGGTTCATTTAAATTGTCTATTTCTTTATTCGGTTCATTTAAATTGTCTATTTCTTCAACAGGAATATTTAAATTGTCTATATCCATGTTATCAATTCCATTTGCTGATGGAAGATTTGAAGCTGTTGTCAAATCAGTATTTTCAAAGGTAGGTTCTGTTTTTATATTTGCTACATTGATTAGTCCATCACTTGGATACTCAATTTCATCATCATCTAAAATTGTTATAATGTTTTCATCATCATCAAGAAATATAGAAGATTGAGCTATTTCGTTATCATTATCATCTCCACGTTCGTCTTTAACATTAGTTCCATCAAAAAGTTGGGAAAATGGAAAAATCTCATCATCATCATTTATTTCAACAATGTCAATTTGTGAAAAGCGACCCCAATTAGGCTCTGATTTTATGTCAAGTAAAGGATCATCTTGTGGATCATTTTCTGCAACATCTTGAAATTCTTCTTTAACATTTATATGAGATAAACCAGCAGTTTTTGAAGTTACATGATTTTGATTTTCCTTTTTAATTGGTTTACTTTCACGGGGAAGCTCAGGTTCTTCTAAATCAATTTCTATAATTTCCTCTCTTTGGTTTTGAACAGCAGGCATTTCAACATCTGCTACATCAATTAGATCAGGTTGAACATTTTGCTTATTTTTACTTGAATCAAGGTTTGTATTCTTTGGTTGTGAAGAGCTGCATGGGCTGGAAGATTTAGATGCTTCTATCCTTCTGTTATTGTTTGTTAATTCTATGGTTTTTAATTCAGAAGTATTAGTGCTTTCAATTATTTCTATATCATCATCGTCATCATCATTTATATTTATTGTTTTTGGTATTTTAGCTGGTATACTACTATCATCTGATGCACGACACCTAGATTTTTCTTTCCGTTCTTGTCTTCTTATCCCTGCTTCAATACTACTAGTACTACTATCACAAGCATTAGGAATAACCTAAGTAATTTTTAAATGTATTAATATAATATTTTTAGAATTCATGTAAAATACATTAAACCATTCTTACTTTTTTTATTTTATACACAAATTTCGTCTCATCCAAATTGTTGGCATCAGCCCAACCGATACCAATATGATCATTTTCTTTCAAAGCAGCATACCTTTCATGTGCTAGTCTTTCTCCATTAATAAAGACACCATTAGAACTCTAATAACAGAAATAAAAGTAATAAATAACAACAATTCTTTAAAGTAACTAATTAAAAATATCTTCTTACTTTAACATCTTGTATGTATAAACCATCAGGTAATGTAACAAAACAACAATGATCTCTGGATACTAATAAACTTAAGCATACCAAGTCACTCTCTTTCTTTCGTCCGCAACAAAACTGTAAACATGAATTTATTCTCATTAAGTCTGTAAAATATTCTATAAATTTTTGATATAAGAGTTTAAAAATAAAAGATTATAACCTTTAACAGTTACAAATAGAGTAAGTGCTTGTTAAGGAAATAATGAACATTCAAAGTAGAAAACTAAAATAAAGTGACAACTTACAAAATTCTTGTTGACGACGACTTCGCTTTTGATGGGGCCTATGCGCTCCAAGACCCAATTTACGTTCATCACGAACGTATAAGTAAGCCTCGGAAGCACCGGGCCTCTGTATAACAAATCCTATACTCTTAATGCATAAGCCAGCTTCTTGGTGCGAGCTGTATATCGTTTTACAGATTTGTTTCTTATATTACGTTTGCTACACAGTAGACTTCTTTCTTCCTTGCAAGTTAGGTTAAGACTAACACGATTTTCCCGGCTGAATTATATAGTGCTGCACATGCTGCGCAGTACAATCACAACATAGTATACACATTACACACTAACCCGTTTATTATGTATAGTAAATTATCGCGGTAAAATTTAAACGTTCATTCACGGTATTATAAATTATTGTAGTAACAGAAAACAAAATTCAAAGCAATAATAGAAGGGAGAACAATTTGAATGATTCTAGTGCTCTCGTTCTAATATTTGAAGATTTAAATTGAAAGTACTAAAAAAGGTGTAATAACCAGGTTTGTCAACAAATACCCAACGCCGATCGTAAAAGCGCTATAAAATAAGAGGTTACTAGCGATAAAAAACGAGTTTTCGATAAGGTAACGCTCAGAGGCGGCGAACGGCAAAGCACATTGTTTAGTGAGAGGGATCGAGCAGCAATCACGAATAATAAAGTCGGAGAGAGCGTATGACTGGGGGCTTATTCGCGTTCGGGCCGCGGCGATACACGCATGGCTAGCCAAGAAAATCGAGATCGAGCAGCGCGCCAAGAGCGCGATATCGAGTCGTGATGCAGCCGCTGCGCTGCCTCTGGCACCTTGCGTTCCTCGGCTCTGCTCTGTGTATTGTCTACCTCGTCCTGGCGCTCCTCCTCGAGGCCCAGCCGCTGCAGTCCAGTCGACACACAGCTGCACGCTTTTCCGTGAGTAATTCTCATTCGAATTTTCGACCGTTGCGCAAAAACGCCGCGCGGACTTTCACCGAGGTGATACTAACTACTACCGCAAAGTTATTGCAATAGGCAAAAAGTCTACCGAAAAGGAGCAATAATTAGGTGCCTGTCATTTTCAGAGCCAAGAAATTAACGTTCGTCTGGAGTCCAAATGGCTGATGAAGAGTCGATTTATGAATGATTCGAGTTTGTTGGGCGATTGGCTTTTAGCTCAAGAGGATAGCTTTCCACCCGCAAAAACCATCAACAGATCGACTCCTTTTCTCATTCTTGTGTGGGAACACGGACCGTTCTTAGAACGTCGCCACTTGAGACGTTTCTCCCGTGACAAAAAGTAATTATATCGTTCCAATATTTTTAATAAGTTTTGGATGCTGCACTGCATGCGTAGGTCTATAAAGCAGCTTATTTAAGTAGAGCACACTTGTTTAACATTTTTTAAATAAATTTTAGACTTTCACAAAAATTGTCTAAAATCAACAAATTTTTCTTATCTTTTATGGCTTTTATCTTATCGTTAAAAATCCTTTTTAACTCCTCTTTTATCATAGTCATTTAAATCACAATTTTACTATTTTTTACGTTTTTCATGCTTTTTGATTGTAATGTATGCATACCTTGCATTAATTGATTTGCATTTTATTTTTCAACCTTCGTAAAGTAGTTCGAAATAATATGTGCAGAAAAATTTGCAAAAAACTTTTGAATATTTCGACAGAACCATCAGAAAACCAGAAAAGTTTTAGATTATATTTTAGGTCAAGGAAAACATTTTGTTTTACTAAATATAGTCTCCCTTAAGTGCATAATAATTGGTAATAATTACCTATTCTCGATCCTAAATCTCAACACGAATCTATACTGCGAGTTCGACAAGGCTCTTCGAGGTAGGGCTTGGAGGTCGAACGACTCCCTTTTACTTCATGCGCATTTTACTTCTTACTTGTATGTTAGTAAACTTTCGAGATAATTTCGTGAATCTAAGTTTACTTCAATTTTTATTTTTTTTTTATCTTTATGCAATTACATAAAGATTATTAAAATGTCGTGTAGTTTGAGAAAAATGTATGGAATGGAAAAACAGATTAGAGGTTTAAAAAAAATATTTCGAACTAAAAATGTTATATATAACAAAACCTAGTTATTGTTTACTAAAAAAAAAAAAATTTTTATAAAGATTGGTCATTTCTTTGATTTTTCATTTGCTCGAGTAAAATATAGCTCATTTTGTTCCTTAAACGTTTTGTTACATTTTTTTTTTAAATATTTTTTTTTAGTATATAATCTGTTTTTCATTTACATATATTTTTCTGAAGCAACCAGATTTTAATAATGTTTAAGTAATTTCAGTTTCCTAAATGTCGACTTTTAAACTATAAAAGCACCTAAACACGTTCAATTTAAACCGACTAATATTTACTTATTTTATGTCTTGATTCGCGATCCTTATATGCATTCGATATATGAAACTATAATACGATAAAGTTATCTTATCTAAAACTAGGTGAAAAATAGAAGTTCATATTGTCATAAAATTTTTCAAAAGAAAATCGTTTCTTCTCTGGGTTTTTTTCAGATTTTCACCGTGGGAGGATTGCTCGGTGAATAATTGCCGGCTAACTTACAACTCCGAGGATCTGCATCTGGCGGACGCCGTTATTTTCCACCTGCACCTAAGCAAAAGCGCGAAATCACTTCCCAAGCGGGAGAACTTCAATCAGCGCTGGATCTTCCTCACGGACGAGTCGCCCTTGAACACGTTTCTCTATCGAGGCCAAAAGCTCGCCGAATACAATGGACTGTTCAATTGGTCCATGACCTATCGCATGAACAGCGACGTCCCGGTGCCCTACGGGAGGACTATATTGATATCGCCGAATCGTATTCCCGATGAGTCACTCGAATTCTTGGCGAGGAAACGCGACGCCGGAAAGCTCGTCGCCGTCCTTGGCAGCAACTGCTCCGGACAGAATAATCGATGGAAGTATATTAGAGAGCTCAAAAACATCTTTGGTAATTTATTGGAATTTCGTTTGGTTTTGAATTTTAGAGGAGGTCGAGCTATTCAAAAAGAACCTTGAAAATAAATTACTCGCGCGCGCGGCTTACCGCAAATGACTGTAAATTGGAATGTGCGAATTACGCGCGGGTCCAATTTTTTCATTTCCATTTAAGTTAAGTACATTTTTCTTCGCGGTGAAGAGACGAGTGTAATTATTATGCAGATTAGTGCTAAATTTTGAAAAAAATTTATTTATTTTAAATGCATAAACTTGATTTATTGTTAGCAGTTTTTATGACTTACAACATAAATTTTTTGTAGACTTAAACGGTGCAGACAGTGCTTATGTTGAAGAGCAAGTTTCTTATCTTTAGAGTGCACCGTATGGTTTGGATATATGATCTCTCTTATCGTGCATTCTGTATTTTTATGCTTACTAAACGCGTAGGAGTTCGTTCCTTGAAAAGAGCTTCACTTCTGTACAAAATGTAAAATGAAAATTTGTTTTTTCTGATCTTTACAAAAGAAAAGCATAAAAAATGCAAGCAAGATTTGCTTTTAGGACTTATTAATTTTGCTGCTTCCTATTCATTTTATTCATATTATTCATTTTAAACAAGGGTCATTTTCTAAGTAAATGCTACACTTTCCTTGTAGAATAACAAAAGCCAATCTCTCCCTTTCGACTGGAGTACATACCACGCCCCGAAAATTTATGGGTCATAAATATATCACTGTGTGTTTAGACGGATCTTATTACGGACTAAATTGAGTTTCTTAGAAAAAAGGGCAAAATTGAAAAAAAGCATAGTTACAGATTGAAATCTTTATGGATTTTGACAGTTTTAATAAATGTTTCAGGGGACGAATTGGAAATCCTTGGACACTGTATGGACGGCAACAAAACTGCCTGTCCGGGACATTTTGATGCAGACTGTCCAATTCTCGATAGATACAAGTTTTATCTGTCCTTTGAAAACTCCAACTGCAAGGAATACCTAAGCGAAAAAGTATTCTGGAACGCGTACGAAAAGTTCGCAGTACCGGTGATAATGGGCGCGCCGAAGCACGATTGCGAACGACTTTTACCACCCAATTCTTTTCTTCACGTCGAAGATTTCGCTAATCCAGCTTCGCTCGCAAGTTACATACTGTATCTTGATCGCAATGACCCTGAATACGAGAAACTGCATGCCTGGCGATCGAGTTATCGCGTTATCAACGAGCACGGCTACTTCGGCAGTGCATCCAAACATTATTGTCGTGTCTGCGAGGCGCTCAATTACAATCCAACTAGTGCGAAAATTTACCATGATCTCGAACGCTTCTGGAGCAAAGATAAAGACTGCTTTCCTCCTTATCACGTTTAAATGAATAGTTCTGGTAGTTAATATTATAGAAAATGCGAAAAACAGAGGATGACGCGAGAAGATCAAAGTTTTGCTCGTTTTGTCATGTTTATCTAGATTCAGAAGTAAATCAAGTTAGGGTGATCTTGGAATGATGTTTATTTGACCTCATTCGCGCATCTACCCTACCCAGATAGAAGAGTATAGTTTTTGAAACCCGTCCGCGCCCATGCTTACTGCTTAGACTCGAGCATGCGCAGTACGGAGAAAAACATTGCAGAACACTTATATTCTCACGTGTGCAAGCATTGAGTGTGTACGCGAATCGACTGTGCGATCGAGTGGGGCTGCAGCCGTGCCGCGCATCGATGTTTACCAAGTCAGTCTGCTTTTTACAGAGACGGGGAGGCAAATTATCCTTCTTCGCGACGATGGCGCAAAATCAAGAGAACTTCCACAGTAAACTGGATCGATATAACGGCATCACCGTCGATTCTAAGGACGAGCCCTGCGAGCTGACAATTTTTCCCTTGCGCCTTGAAGGTCAAAGTCTCATTTCAGTTTTTTTGGTTAAACTTTTTTATGACTACGACGATCTGTAAAATGTAAATATGTTTTTCTGCTTTGTGTAGCTTCTTTGGATCAATGGCTGAAAGAGAAAAGGAGAACTATTTGGTTCAGAGTGGATTTGTCACAGACTTACTGGATTCCTGAGTTAACTAAGAGGGGATTTAAGTTTCATCATGCTAAAGAAGAGCAAACAATGCTTTATCGATGGCTTCCTCAAAATGAGACTTGCAATGTACCACCTTATGCCCATACCAACTTGGGTGTGGGAGCTGTAGTTTTGAATGAAAAAACTAGAGAAATTCTTGTTATTAAAGAAAGACATGGTTTTAACAATAACTGGAAGTTGCCAGGAGGATACGTTGAACCTGGAGAAAATTTAACTGATGCTGTAGAAAGAGAGGTTCTTGAAGAAACTGGCATTGTTGCAAAGTTTAAATGCATGCTAGCTTTTAGACATGCACATGAATTCATCTTTGGCTGTTCAGATATCTATACTATCTCTTACTTGGAACCACAAACATTTGATATTGTTAAGTGTAAGAGAGAAATCAGTGATTGTGAATGGATGAAAGTAAGTTATATAATCTACGTTAGATAATTAATAATAAATTTGTATGTATGTAAACTAATTTATGATTAAAATTTACAGTTGGAAAACTACGTGGCACATCCAAATGTTCATGAAAACAACAGATTCATGGCAAGCAAAGTTCTGGAATTTTTAAATCACAGAATGGGTATTACGATGAATTCTTCTACTCACCCAACACTTAAAAAAGAAATTTATGTTTACAGTGTTAATGATACAAAAAACGTTGAACAATGTCAATGATGTAAATTTTGTTAGATTTATTTTAAGCTGTGATGCTGCTAAGATGTGTACAAATTATATATAATTTATCGAAGTTAAATAATTTTTAAACAAGGCAATTACTATTTCTCATTGTATATTTGCAGTTAAACTTTTATATTTTTGTAACTGTTAACATTAAAAAAACTTTGTGCAAAAAAATGTTAATTAAATATTTCAGGTTTTAGAACTATTTAAATCAAACACTAAACTTATGCAATGAGAAATTAGTTTTTAACTTTAAATGCAGGTTCATATTAAAATTCCTTGATTTAATTTTATTTTTTAATTGTTGCAAGATGGAATTCTTTATTTTAAATAATTTTGTTAATTATTGCTATAAGTGTACAAATTACAATATAATGTAGGTAAAATTATATTTTACCAATTCGCTAATAATGCACCTAATGCCTTCAAGAAATAAATAATATTTAATTTAATAAATTTTGCCATTTAAATTTTCCACCTGTTCACGCTTCTATCGCGTTGGTAACACTGACGAATGATGATTGTTGCGAGTTGTGACTTTGTGAGAGCAACGAAAAACCAGTCCGAGACTCCGAACGGCGCACTACCACAGTAACACAATTACAACGTCGTAACTTCCCGAACGGAATAAGAGCTGAAAGTAATGGAAAGAGCACATAAAGGCACAAAATGGTCAGAATATTTGTACAAGAGTAAGAATCCAGTGGGCTAGACATGTTACTGACCGAACGAGTCTTTTCGTATAATTTTTTAACGTCTTCGTTTATACATTTATAACAATTTATAACAGTAGAAGCAGTATGATTTAATTGTAAACAAAGTAGAATATAAGTGTAGCCCAGACGCATATGTAGCACGAAACTTTTTTTCAATAATAAAGTGTTTTCAACGCGCAATAATTCTCGCAAAAATGAGTAAGATGTATTCAACTGCAAACCTTACGGACAAGGAGTTGAAGGAACAAGGAAATCGTCTTTTTAGTCTTCACAAATATGAAGATGCAGCAAATTGTTATACAAAAGCAATTGTAAGTAGCTTATTTGATTAAAAAAACAATTATTTTTCTCCTTGCTTTTACTAATGCTGCATGTAATATTTCTAGATAAAAAATCCAAATCAGGCGTTATATTTTACAAATCGAGCACTATCATATTTAAAACTTAAAAGATGGGAGTCTTCCTGCCAAGATTGTCGGAGAGCTTTGGATCTTGATCCATGTCTTGTAAAAGGACATTTCTTTCTTGGTTTGGCTTTACAGGGAATGGATCTTTTCGATGAAGCCATCAAACACCTTCAAAGAGGTATTCAATTTTGTATTCATTTACTTATTAAAAATTAGAAAGAAATCAATATTGCCTCATTCTTAATTCTTTGAAGTTCTTTTTTTTAGATTAATTATTTACGTTTTGACAGTTACAAATCAAATCTATCTAAAATTATAAGCAAAGTTTTTAAGTATGTTTCAATTTTTAATCTTAAATTTAATACTTAAGGATTGTATATTATTAAATATAATTATGAAATTATTTAAATTTTATATAGTCAATTTCAAATTACAATATTTTGTTCAATAATTAAAATGTAGAAAAACAGCTAATAAAAACTAGAATTAATGAGAAAGAATAAAAAAGTCGTAAAATTTTTCATTGCTTCAAAGAATTAAGTTATTTATGGGTCTTTTACTACTTATTTAAAATATTTTTATAAAATGTAATTAACCAATATTTGTAAATAATTACTAGTAAATACTTAAATATTGATTTGATAAATTAATTTTTCAATTTCAATTGAATTATAAAATTGGTTGTAAAATAAATTAAAACTTTTGCAATTTCTGGAATTTAATAAAAAATGTTGTAAAGGACCCTACTAGCAATATATAATTGATAATAAAATAAATAAACAAACAAATAAAGCTCGACAAGACTATGTCGATGCTTCTACTTAGCTGTGGACTTGGCCAAGGAACAGAAGCTCAATTATGGAGATGACATGACAAGTGTTTTACGTCAGGCTCGAAAGAAACGTTTTCAAATAAAAGAAGAGCAGCGAATCAGTCAAGAAATTGAACTTCAGACATACTTGAACAGATTAATAATCATGGATGCAGAAAAGACTTTAGCAGAACTCAAAGAAAAAGAATGCCAAGGTGATGATGAAAAGAAAGGAGATGAAGAATGCATGACTGAATCTAAATTGGCAACCCTTCAACAAGAAATTGAAGAAAAAAGAGATACAGCCATTGCTCGTTTAAATGATCTTTTCTCTAAAGTTGATGAAAATAGAAGAGTAAGTTGTTTCTCTGTAAGCAGAAACAAAAAGATGCTCTAATTAAATGTTTCATTAAAAATTGGTTTTATTTATAGAAAAGAGAAGTTCCAGATTACTTGTGTGGAAAAATTAGCTTTGAAATACTTCAAGAACCTGTTATCACTCCAAGTGGCATAACTTATGAAAGAAAAGACATTGAAGAACATTTGCAAAGAGTTGGACACTTTGATCCAGTAACTCGAGTTCGTTTGACACAAGATCAATTGATACCAAACTTAGCTATGAAAGAGGTGGTAGATGCTTTTCTACAAGATAATGAGTGGGCTCTTGATTATTAAAAAGCAGACAAGAAAAAGACTAAACGTTTATTATAAATAAAAAAAGCAGTAAGTGCTAAATAAGCTTATATTTTGACATTTAGTCTTAAAAGATTTACTGCACTACCTGTAAAAAACATGTTTAGGAAACTATTTTATTTATGTTAAAAAAACACAATAATATTAGTAGAAATTTAAAATTTTTAAAACTGCACAATTCATATTTTTTTAAAACAAATTATTTTTTGCTTATAACTTTCAAAATTACATTGTTTGCTCTATATTTTTACTATTAAATTCAGATGTTTAATAAAGTAAAATGTTACTTATAAAAATCGATTTTTATTTAAAACATTGGGTATTTTTTCAAAATACACTACACCGATTTTTCATTTTTTTAACAATACCTCTCAAGAAACTAACTACTACTACAATTATATACTTTTCATATTGCAATGTCTGTTTATTGATTATTAAACGACAATTATTATCGTTTTTATACATAATAATAAAAGGCAACACATAGAACACAATTTGGAAAAATATTTTTTGAACTTCTCTAAAAATATCACTCTTTAAATTTAATATTAATTTATTTTTTAACAAATTTAAATTGCATTTGCACACTTCTAAAGGATAACTTTTTTCTAAATTGTTAGCAAAACTTGATAAAGTAAATATAGTTATTAACATTATATACTATTATATTAATCACAGTCGATTTACAAATTATATATTTGAATTATATTGCATTGATTAGAAAATTGTACCAAATAAGCTTAAGACAGTCGAGAAAGTACAGCAATTAATACAGCCACAATAGCTAAACAAGGTGGAAAACACCAATAGTAATATGCTACATGTGGTGTTGAAGATAGCGAAAGTGCTATCCATCCTAAGAAACGTAAAACAGTTGCTAATATTTTAGATTTGCTAGAACTAATCGATGATATCTGTACCATTCCTGAAGTTCCACATCCAACCAAAACGATCCAACTATACAGAAAGACTGGATCTTCTGTAACTAATCTTGTACTGAAACTGCAACGAGAATTTTAATTTAAATATATATTAATATACTCTAGATAAATTAATAAACATTTTAATTGATTGAACCTGAAATTTTTAGCCCATACAAGGGCTGATGGCACAGCTGGCAAAGCAGCAAAACACCAAAATAGGAAAAGTAATACTTGATTAAAGATGTGTTGTCTGGTTAATTCACTAGTCTCGTTTTCCGTATCACGTCTTCTTAATAAATTAAAATGCCTCATTGAAGCTAATAATAATTCTTCCAAATAATCTTCATACATTTGTGTCAGTCTTAAAAAGTGCAGAAAAATAGAAAGCAGCATAGATAGGGCTCCGCAAGTCGCCGGTATCATAGAAAGTAAAATAGCGGCTGTTACAACAGGTAGTTGGTTAACTAATCCACCAAGTACCCAATTTGACCAGGTAGTAGAAAACGTTATAGCCCTGGCTAAAAACCTGTATAATGTTTTTTAGATTCATTAATGTACCTCAGAAATTTGTAAAAATAGTAGTTATAATATTTTAGTATTATAATTTACCTGACAGCGATATTATGCGCCACTGATCCGAAAAATACTACAAGGCAACAAATTCCTAAAGCCAAAATATGAAGAATGGCCACGCCAACGAAACATTCTACAGTTATATTTAAACTTTGACAAATAATAAGTGTAATGACTATAATAACGGTAGCACTTGTTCTTTCTTCGTTTTGACAATCAATTCTTTGGCCAATGCTCAGTAAAAGTAGTCCAATAATTATTGGATAAATAAGCGTCCATCTGTCTCTCACCATGCAAGCAAGTTTTTCGAACGTATTGGCATTTTGTACGTATATATTGTATGAACACGCGGGATCCAAAGACATCTTCAGCTCAGCAGCACGCGACTTCATTAAAGATAAGCGTTGAAAATTTACAGTCTGTAATTTAATTGCTTTTTGAGTATCTTCGCTAAAAAGTAAACATATGGTTTTTTTTTTTTTTTTTAATCGGATCTAGATATACGTGGAATAATTTTCCATTAATTTTTATACTTACTTTTCAGCAAAAAAATAAGATTGACTTGATCCTGGTACCCACGGTTCATGTAATTGCACCATAGAATAATGAGAGTAAGTATTATCTGTGCAATTCGTATCTTTAAATCCGATAGATACAACGTCAGTCACTTCATTGAGTATAACATGGTAGCGTAAGTGTCCAGGTTGGGAAATCCAAGGATTTTTTAAACTGCTGAAAAGCTTATACCTTTCTGTCAGTTGGTAGCCGTCAACTTGAATAATTTGATTGTCATCGTCTTCATCATCGTCTTCATCATCATCATCGTCATCATAATCGCGATTTAAAGTTTGAGCTGGAATTCTTATGACAACGTGAGAAGCTCCTAACGTTCGTATATCTTCTAAATCTAAATCTACAGAGTATTTGTAAGGTTTTCTCATTAATCCAGGAACTATTCTTGTTTTATTGGATAAGTTCCAACCCCAAGAACTAAAAAATAAATTTTAATTTTAAAATAGTTCTCTGCTAACAAATTTTTTTTTCAATAGAGAAAAATATTGTTTGCGCCTCGGTCGTAAAGTACTACTTTACAGCCTAGGCCTAAATGGCTTACCATATTCTTGATTGTCCACGAATTTGAGATGCAGAACAAGCAAATATCCAATCTTTAGTTTTCAAATGAATAGCATCTATAGATAAAGTATCAATAGGGGTATTAACCCTAATCATGAGATAAACTGTTTTAGATTTTTTTGAATTTACTTGCATGTAAGTTTTGCTACTCCAAGTATACTGTCTCTGAATATTTTCAATCCAATCACTATCTTCATTAGGGAAATCCACTTTTTCTGCATAAGGTGTTTTGGGTAATCGTTTCTGAGTGCTATAAGTCTGAAAGATAAATTAATGTCATAAAATCCATTTAACTAAAATTTATTTAATAAATATCATACTTGTTTAAAATGCCAGTCAAAGACTTTCATTCTTTGTTCGTGATCTGCTGTTATGACTGGTGGTCTTTGTGAAGTATCTACACAATCAAATAATGATCTAATAATTTTTAATATAAGCTGTTTACACCAAAGAATACACAAGTGATCTGTTGACCTCCATACTCCTGGTATGCTTGTTGTCAAAGCATTAATATCTGCATACTCATCAATTGTTTGTGATGAAGGAACTAGAATATCTCTAGGACCCCCACCAATTGAAATAACAGTTGTTCCATTTTTTTTCAAGTCTTCCATAGAATTATTTAAATCTAGGTAATAATTCAAAAACGTATAATCTGGATAAATAGAAGGCTGATGAGGTGTTGCTAATGTTATTAAAATGCTAGCAATTTTACTATTAATTTCAGGCGTTAATAACAGAGCTCCTTTAGCAATGATTCCACCCTAAAATTATAATTATAATTTTTAATTTTTTATAGATTAATTTCTTTAAATTAATAAGCTGTTATTTCACAAACCATTGAGTGTCCAATTAAAATAATACTTTTGGCTTTGCCCTGATACAGGGAAAGAATTTTCTGTATGCACTTTACAACAAATGTAGTTTCTTCTTTTAATACTCCCCCATAAAGAGCTGAATAATCTTTTCCAAATGATATTGTAAAGTAATCAAAGTGAAAAGGTGTACGATTCTTGAGACTTTTTCTTAAACTAACAGAGGCAAGGGATCGAACTAAAACAGTTATTTAATACACAAGAAATCTTATTTAATTTTGTATTAATGATTACTATTATCAATATATACCTTGTTCATGAGATCCAGCATTTCCAGGAATAAAAAGTACAGGAATGCCAGAAAAATGCATTCTCCGCAATCTCTCAGTAACAAATCCTTCCCCATAAGCATACAACTTGTATCTGGGGAAGAAAACTTCTTCTGGTGCTTCCTCATTTTTCTTATTTAAGTCTATCCTCTAATAAATAAAACAAATCCAGTCAATTTACAAGATCAAAAATATTAAGTAAAGTGAATTTTTGTATGCTTATACAAACCACATATTGAGGGTATTCAAACATGTAAGTCATATCACAGGTATTTTCTTCATGATCAGTAAGATATCTTGCTGCACCAATAATGTATGATAAAAATATTACTGAACTTAAAGATAAAAAAATACCGTAAATAACAGATGACTTTATTTGCATTTTGGCCTTTGTTTTAAGCACGTCTGATTTACGGTATTTCGATATTTTTTGTTTTAAAACTTAAATAAAGAAATCCAAATAAAGGATTCGTCATACTGTTTTTAACATTACACCTTTGCCAAAAATGTAGGTTTCAAGGTTAGGTTAAAAGACTCGTATATGTGTGCAATTCACGCGAGATCTGCGCACATATATATCACTATATTCTGACGATTTGATTTTTCAACAGATGAGCATCGAGAATAGTGATGTATCTATATAGTTTTAATTTAGATAAAACCTTTTCATCTCTGGATAAACCTGGGGGGTGATTCTTAACCGATAAAACGTATCTCTTGTCTCGGTCTTACGCACTGATTTTGTATCTTCTATCTTTGTCGTTTCGGTTTATTTATCGGCTTAGAATCAGGCCCCTGGTAAGTATCACGGTCGTATATACAGGTCCGGAAACTCTAGTGGAGGAAGTAGTCCCTCTTATTGAAGCTCGATAGTTTCCAACTCCAGCCACTACGGCAGTGGCGCTACGATCTAGAAGTCCTTATACTAAATAAATATAAACAGCCTAACCTCATAAAATCTTTGAATTATAAATTGTTATAATTTGTAAGGGGGGGGGGGGGGTTAAGGAAAGAATGATGAAAAAAGGGAGTCTCACGCGATACTTGCATTAGGGCTAAATGCCGTACGCTCGGCGATGATAGCTCGGTTAATTTCGTTACGTGAGTACGCAATTACGTGCATTAATGGACGAGCTCAAGTGTTTTCGTGAAGCTGATTTTGATAATCAATTAATACGATTGTTTTAATTGATTTTTTTTTGGCTTTTAAAAGGTTATACAATTTATTGGCCATTATAAATATTACGATCTTTGGAAATTATGAATAAGAGTAATTTACTTCTACACAAAGAAATTGTACGAATAAGAAAGCTGAGATATTCGGAGTTGCTGATGTATTCTAGATTCGTATCTATTGAATACCAAAGAGTGAGAAAGTAATTTCCACCTTTGGTTCTTGACTTCTTTCATTTCTGTAAAGATTTTATCGTAGAAAATTACAGTGTGAATACAATTTGTCTGATTGAATATGTTGAAAAATTAAAAGATAGTGTAATCTGGAAATTATTCGTAATAAAATTGTGTTGTTCATTGTACACGAAGAAAAACGTTTTAGCGAAAATTACTATACTCGTCAGTAGTAGCAGACAGTCTTTGAATAAGGGTGAAAATTACTATATTTTATACTTACAATTTCTGCAGATTTAATATAATTTAATATTTAATAGTAGTAATGATAATTTAATAATTTTTACGAAATTAATAAATTATTAAATTCACAGCAACGCAATAATTAACCGTAGAGTAAATAATAAAAGAACACTATTTTACATGTACAAAATTTAAGTTTATAATTTCTCTCCATTTACATTTCAATAAAATAAATTCATTTTATTAATTGACGATCCGTGAACATAAAATAACTGCTATACATTTGCGACATTTTTTTAGGCGCATCAACATAATTGGGTATCGTGCCGTTTATTGTGTGTATGTCCGGCTAACTCTTACCTTTGTGTGTGGTTGCCCGTGTCGTGCACACATACCTCGGTGGCGCGTGGATCCTTCTCGACGCCACACATAAACTTACGCCGAGAGTTCTTATTTCACTTTATTTATTGAAGAGGAAAAATGTAGCATGCAAATAAAGATTCGCGTATTTAATTAGAATTAATCATCGAGTTCGTTTCGCTCGAGTCTATCTTTATTTGAAACAAAATTTTAGAACACAAATGCTTTTTCGCAAAACGCGCTCAAGTCTCGTTCGACTTACAAATTCCGTCATGCATCGCTTTTCAATAATATCTCGCGCAGAGGTCGCAACATCGAATAACTTATTTAACTAAGCAAATGTTAAAATCGCTGACGCGCTGCATCATTCGAGCTCTGAATTTACTATCGCGCTAGACTTTTGCCTTTCGCACGCTCGTAGTCGCGTCTACTTGGTCGCGCTGCTTTCAGACGCGTTCCACCGCTGTCCTTGCGATGCTCGCCTCAACGCTTGAAGTCCGTATCTGTCCTGTAGTTGTCGGCTTTCGGCTCGCAGCCACTGCATCGGCTGTTAGTTGCAGGTAGCTCCAGGATGCTGCTCGCCCTCCTGGATATCTGCCGGGCTTGCACTGACCTCAGCTGGTGGTCCTTAGCGCGGTCGCGATCCGACCTCCTTGGTCGCTAGACTAGGCGAGAGTGAGTGATCGACTCTCTCCAAAAATTCTCCGCGCGTGTTTACATGATCGCACTCGCACGCGTACGCACACTAATTTCTCGTCGCGCGAGCCTCGGCAATACTTTCGTCTTGCCGACTCAAAATTTTAGTTTTAAAATTCAAGATTTTAAAAATTGTTTGTGCGTGGCAACGTCACACGTTTTTTAAAATTAAAATTTAATTTTTAATTTTTATTATTTTGACGTCCGCGAGGAAGATAACTTCCCGGAGTTATTCTTCCGAACGTCTTTTTCCCCGAAAGTTTTGCTCGCGAGCGTCGCTTCCGCGTAGGCGTCGAGCGCCGGCGCTTCAGCTGAATGCGCTGAAGATCGCCGGCGGCTCAGAAGGGGGCTAACCAATCGCGAGCCGGGAAAGAGGCCACGTGGTCTTTCCCACTTTAGAAAGGACCCCCTTCGAAGGCCCGCG
>UCOM01003280.1:0-19024 GCA_900474385.1 Ormyrus pomaceus | reverse complement strand
CTCCCTCCCATCGGCGGTATTCGAATTTTATTATTTTCCAGGCGCGCGCGCGAAACGCCGACACGTATATATTTCGCCGATTCACAAATTGGCACGCGCTCGCGAGAGGGAGAAACATTATTTAAAGCCCCGACCTTTCGACCACTCAATATGCCGCGTTGTATTTCGAGCGGGTCGCGCTGTATTTACGGGCGCCGAGCGGCGCGAACGCGAAAATGATGATTTTCATAATTCACATCTCGTTGAATTTCGTTTCGCTTTTTCGAGCCTGCAGAGAGAGAGAGAGAAAGATATATATATGCGCATCCATTAATCCCAGCGCGTGTCGCTGCTGCTGCTACTGCCGCCGCGGCGCATCGAGCCGCGACCTTTTGATCGCTCGCATCGCCAATGAGTCGCCGAGTTTTATATAAACAATGACCCGCGCGGTAGCAATTTGCCGTCGATCGCATTATTGTTATCGCTCTCTCTCTCTCTTTCTCGCTCCCGCGCGCGACACTTTCGCTTTTATCGGCCGCTCATTTTCGTTTTCATTGCGGCTCGCGCGATCGTTGAACTTTGTATTTACTCGCGGAGCCGGGCTTGTTTAACGGGTTACCTACATATTAGTCGCCCGATTCTTTTTTTTTTCCGGGGCGCGCAACGCGATGCCGCTGCAGTTTTCAAGGGTTCCGTGCACCTTCAAACAAAAGCAACGAAAATATGGTTATTGAATGTGGGCCGAGTATTAGAAACCGTTATATCGCAGACCCTGTCAAGTGAAAATCTAACTTAATTCTCACGAGAAATCCTCCTGGACGGAAGAGTAATTCAGGTAGAAAGCCGTAAACTGGGAAATAATCGCTCAGCCGAGGCAGTGTCTTTTTTCTCAAGCAACTCGTGTCTTTAAAATATTAACGGATTTTCGGTGAAATCACAGGCGCACAGTGCATTGTGTCGGGGCGCCCGGGTAACGACTCTAAAGTCTGAAGGGGGACAGGAGGATTTAAAAGATGACCCCGCTCGAGTCGTGTGTGTGTGTGTGCGCGCAACCGTCGAGGATGAATCTCCCTCTCTCTCTCTCTCTCTCTCTCTCTGTGTGTTTCCCAAGGTGTGCTGGATTGCTCCGAGTCTCTCTCCTGAGATTTTTCAGGAAGCGTTTTCTTACTTGGGCGCGCAGGGTAAGGGATGTAGTTCCCATGACTTCGCTCCCTCTCTCACTCTCGCGCGCCTTTTCTCTGTGGGAAACGCTAACGTCTGATATTGAAGGCTACAAAAAAACGCGGCGCGCCCCTCGCCAAGGAAGGAAACGGTCCTTGCCCTCGCACCGAACTTGAATTTTCTCTTGCGCAATGTCATTTTCCCCGCGGTGGAAATGATGGAAATGACGGTACGGCATAACGGTTCTCTTTTTATTATGCAAGGCGGCTAAGTGATGTTTTTTAAAGAATCTTTATGCACCTTTGGGGGTTATTTATCGTTTATTATTACATGAGCATAGGTGCGATTGTAATACTACAATCTAAATTGAGCACAGTGTTTATTTATTTGAGTACAGAGTTTATATCAAACCATTAATTTGTTATTTTATAACAGAATATTGATTATACAATTTTAGACATCAATCAATATTATCAAATTGCATTATTTTAACAAGTTGAATTAACAAATGTTTTAAAAACCGCGAGAATAATAATAAATCGCCCATTTTACTAATACATCTTATTACACTAAAAGAACCCTTTTAAGCTAAGCAAAGCAATACTGAAATTTTCCAAAAAAAATGCCATTTTCATTGGTTCGCACGCTCACTTCCCATGCCAGTAACGTATAATACCGAGTGCAGCCAACGTCCGAGGCACGAGCCGATCCTGTGAATTTAAAGGGCAAGGCGGCCGCGCCTCACCCCACAAGATCGAGGACGGAGAACGTCATTCGAGCTCTCGGCTCTCGGTGGTGGGGAGATCAGCGCGCGCAAGACGGTGTGGAGTTCCGGGGGCCCCCTCGACGACATTCAGGTGGTTGGCGCGCCGTGCGACCCGTACGATTTAAATGCCCAGGTATATGCTCTCGCTCCCCTTCGCTTTTTCTTTCACTCGCCTTACACGGCTCCGACTCCTTGAGACTTTAACTTCCCCTGCTCGCCCGGCGGAGATAGAGCGCGCGCGCACACCGGTGCGTGTAGTACCGATTCCGAGGGGGACGCGCGCGCAGGAAGGAAAAAACTCGTCGCAGGGGGACGATCAAGAAGAAGAAGAAGAAGAAGAAGAGGAGTAGGCCTCGGAAGGAAGGCGGAAAGTCGCGCGTGCCAGCTGCCCTATCAAGGCGTAACCGACGTTTCGGCTTCTCGGCGCGGCATTGTTCGGGGGCCCCCCGATAGCGGTCCCCCCTCGAACGTCTTTAAGAAGGAGAGACCCTTTCTTCAAGACGCTCGTGGCCCGTAACGTTCTCTCGAGGAAGGTGTGCGCGCGCGTGCCGCCAACGGACTTTTGGCGCGAGCCGGCCACGAGCCGCTGCCTCCCTCCCCCCACTCCGAGATTCATCTTTACGAGCGGGGCCGTAAAGTCGGGGAAAAAAAGCCTCGACTGACGGATAACGGAAATGGGGGATGAAGACGATCGTCGCCTGCGGTTTTCTTTGTGTCCTCCCTTCATTCTTCTCGTTCACTTTGCTTAATCGGACGCTAATGGTGCTAATGATGTACAAGCTTCATTTTTTTTTATTTAAACCGTAAACAAAAGGTATCGTTAATAAGTTGACAAACAGAAGCGCCGTAGCCCCTTTACGGATTCTTTCTCGGCACGTTCGCGTGTATAATGCGTGTATCTTGAACGACCGTCATGCCGCGGTGGAATAAAGTTCTTCGGGCAGCGACGTCGCACAAAAGAACAACGTCAATAATTCTTGGTGATAATAGGGAAACATTTCAAACTTTCTCGACTCTCTCTCTCTCTCTCTCTCTCCGCGCTCGGAGGCAAAAATTGAACGACACAGAAGTGCATCTCCTCTGCATAACGTCCCCCGGCATTGGCTTGCAAACTTCGCGAAACAGTTATAAAATAAAAAAAAAAAAAAAAGCAGAGAGCCGCGCTCGCCCGGGGAAAAATATCTCGCGGAAGCCAGAGCGTGTCTTTTATTGGCCGCGAGTTTTGACTTTCTTCTTCTTCGCGTTATGTAGATGGCGGGGCCATTCGCGGGGCATATTGGCAAGCCGAGTCCTCGAGTCGGATTAAGCGTCATTATATGACCTGTACAGAAGAAGAAGTCTTGTGGCAGCGGGCCAGCTGCGCGCTCCTCTCTCCTTTTTTTTTTGTCCGGGGCAGCGGCTTTTCTCGCCGCTCACCGAGCTGCACCCGGTTTACTTAATTATATTCAAGTACCAAAGTTCGGGGATAGGATATGGAGGCGACCGTCTCCGAGATGATGAGAGCCAGGATAGCAAGCCAGAATGACTCGGCTGTTTCGAGAGCGTACGTATACCTTCTTGTCGCCGGGATTCGTTTTCTTTTATTGATTTTTTATTGCGCGCCGTCCGGGAGGAGGCGGACGAGCGATGCGGAACGCTGGATGCGACTGCAATAACGCCGCGATATTGTGTAGCGAGGGAAATAATTTAACCGAAAGGCGGAAGTTGGCTATTCCGTAAGTAGTTACCGAGAATAAAATGCTCGATATTCGGTAAATCACCTTGGAGTTTTTTTTTAATCGTATCAAAAATTTTCTTCAAAATAGTCAAGTTGATTCGAAAAATTCTCGAAAAATCTGCGAATTTAAGTCTCTAAAGAAGAGTCTCTCCAACACCGATCGCGAGCCCGAAAAATTCGGCCAGAGCAAAAGTGCATCTCTCGAGGCAGCAGAGGAGACGCTGGTCTCTCTCGGCGCAGTTTCGCACAGAGAGAGAGAGAGAGAGGGAGAGGAGCAGACGCTCGCGCGTGTGCGTTGAACGAGCGGTGGTCCGATCGTTTGAGCCAATCACGCCGTGATTGAGTGTAATGGACTTGCGTCTTGTTCCCCAGTCGTCAGCGGCTCTCACGTCTACGTAAGCCCCGACGGCGGCCTTGCCGATTTGAGCACCCGAACCTGCTTGCTACGCTAACGGAAGGGAGCCTGCACTTACTTCCATCGCGGAATCTTGAGGATTGGGAGTCTCTTGGAAGAAGGCTCGGAATTGAATTTTTGCGGGAGAGGCTTGTTTATTCTAATTTTTCGAAAATTTATGGTTTCAAAAAATTTCAGAAATTCGAGGAAATAGTTTCCCAAGTAGCAAAATTTATTCACTCGCAACGAAATTATTCTAAATTTGACGTTAATTATCAATTCACAAGTAAGCAATGACGATCCTGTCGACTTAAAAGTTCCTAATTTTTCCTAGCAACGGGCGTAAAAAACGTGGAGACGAGAGGCAACATCGAGCGTCTGTCCGGGAGTAGGGCACGACGCATCGGCACATCAGCCGCAGCCGCAGCAGCAGCCTTCGTCCTGAGAGGGCAGGCGCACTCTCGTCGACTGGTATGATAATGAGGAAGGTGACTTCCGACGATCCACACGCACGTATATGGAGGGAGAGAGCGAAACGGAGATGGAGAGAAAGTGTGTCCCCGTGAGCCGATCCGAGCCAAGGAGCGGACACACCAATCGCACTCTCCTTCCTTCCGCGCAAATACAGTGCAAATTGACACTACAGAGCAGCTACAGAGGAGAGGAGAGAGAGAGAGAGAGAGACAAAGCAGCCGAGATTCATACTCGCCGAGGGAGTGTAGTGTATGTGTGTCGGACGTCAGCCGGCTACTTATTGCAAGATGAGGAGGAGACGCACACAGCGACGAGCGAGATGAATCAATCAACGGCTCGAGTTTTGAAGCTGCAGAGAGGCATCGGGGACGGTCGGCCGGCCGGCCTCGTCTCTCTCACTCTCTCTCTCTCTCTCTCGATTGATTTGTCTCTGTCTCAATTTATTTTTGCGCGCGCGAATCGTGCTGATAAGTTAGGGCCCCGAAAATACGGAAGTGCGATATAGCACAGGCCTTCCGCTCGCCACCGCCGGACCTCCTTCGTATAATTTATGGATGGAACTTGAACGGATGATGACGAGGGCCCCGATTTACAAGTGTGCGTGTGTGTGTGCGCGCGCGTGCATGCACGAGAGACACTCCGGGCGGATGGCGATCAATTTTTTCTAATTCATCGCCAAGAGGAGCGGGCAGGCTCCTCTTGATGCAGCGTTCGACTTTTCGAGCTGGCGCTGATTGAGTGAGTGCGAAAATTGGAAGCCGGAGTAACTTTATCTTATTTTATGCGCCAATTCCGAGCGGCTCGGGTTTCATATTGCCAGCCCAATTTATTAGCCTTCCAGCGCAGGGATACAAATAGAAAAAAGCTTGAGAATACGATGAGAAAGACATTCACACAGCTCCTTTGAAGGCGCCTGGTTACAATTCCGCGGTAGGCGCGAGCGCCGAGCCGTAATTCGGTTAATCGACTGAATTCTCGCGGCTCGGGGAGGAATAAAAAAAGCGCGCGCATCATATTATCTCGCCTTGCCGGCATAATGACAATTTGCATGAGAAGCAAAGGCTCTGTTGCGCGTTTCGCGTTCTCTGTGTACACATCGAGGAAAGAGAGAGAGAGAGAGACAGAGAGAAGCGCGAGCGTGACGTACTTTGGATCTGTTCCCAAGTGTCGGATGCGCCACGACACTGTTAATCCAATTGAGTCAATTTGGGTTAACTTCAAGTCGTCTAAACAGCTTGTTTAGCCGATCTGTGATGCATGTGCGACGTACCGCTTCCGGTAGTCCTTATACTTCCTCCGCAACATTTTCGACCTCGCTTTACAGTGCACTTTTTATATCCCCCTCCCAGACACCGCGAATCCGAGCAAATACCCCGGAAGGAAAATTCGATGCACACGCCAGCCGGCCGAAACGCGGCTCGCAGTGTATAACACCGGGCGAGGCGGGCACAGTATCATGGAAGTAACCCTCCCCCTTCAGCGGGCGCAATCGATTCGATGACTGTCTGCGGGCGCAGACTGTACGCAACCGGCGGCTCTCTCGTTGCACTTGCAGGGAAAGAAAGTTTAAAGCGAGTGGTCTGGGCCCATAACCAAGCAGCTCCGCCGCGCGGTATAGATGATGCAGTCATCGGGCGCGCCGACGCCGCGACTCCTATTTGCCCTGGGTACATACTAGACTCGACTCCCCGGCTGACGTTGATTGAAGGAATAAGGGAATCTCCCTCTCTCTCTCTCTCTCTCGCTCTTCCTGCCTCTGAAGTGCATCCAGCCCCTGCGGACTCCGCAGAGAGAGGTGTATGTATAAAAAGGGAGGGCAAAGCATCTTCTTCTGCCCGCCGATGCACCGGGGCAAATATTTTGCGCTGCGTTTATTGGAATAGTTTACCAACTTTCGACTTTAACGATTTTTTTTTTTTTTTTTTTTTATATTTTTGGCCGCGGAACTTTCGTCAAAGTCGGTATCTCGGTGCAACTGATCGCGACGTGTGTGAATCGATTTACCAGGCAATGCCGAAAGAATGTAATCTCCAAAGTGAAAATACGCGAATGAGCGCAAATCTCTCGGGGACAATAAAATGATGGAAAATTGAAATCAAACGCCCTTTAAACGCTGCAATTATAATTTCTCTGATGCACTTTCCAAAAGTAACGTAATATGCAAACTTTCGTTCGGCCGACGCTCTCTCTGTCGCCGTTGCAGGAGCCGAGACACGGCCGGCTAATTGGCCGCTCGCATCGTTTTTGCCCCGGCCTCTCTCTCTCTCTCTCTCTATCTTGCCTGACAAACTCTCTCGGGCCCTTTGCGATGCTACTGTGCTGCCGCTGGGCGTTGCATCGGAAATTCCTCCTCACTTTTCATATAAACCGAGCCTTAATTAAAGGGGATTTACGTGTTCTGCAGCGGGCGTACAGCTACGTATTATCGAGTCCTCCCTCTCTCTCTCTCTCTCTCTCGCCCTCTGCGCGCTCGGCCGGCCTCGCCGTTCGCCGATGTGTTATCGCACGGAGGAAAAAGGAAGGTAGAGACGCGGAGCGGAGGGCGATGTATAAAGCAAAAATCCGAAGCCTGCGCGAGAGGAAAAAATGCGCCGTCATAGGCGAAGGAATGCGACGGTTCGCCGAGGCCTTCGAATACCAGTGCCGCGACCTCCCTTATCCTGCGTATGAAACAACGTTACAAACTTTTTAGTTTGCCGCGTTATAGTCTTGCGTGGCTTCGCTGCTGATAAAAAAAAAAAAAAAAAAAAAAAAAAATTTTTTGAAACTCCACTGTTAACGCGAGAGGAAAAAGAGTCGCGGCTCTAGATTATTCCCTTGCCCGCGCAATGAGCGACGCGATCGTGATTAAAAATTGCGAAACCGGCACTTTCCCAAAGTACAGCTTTCGGATCAGCGATCGCGTATCTGGGGCTGCACCTGCGAACGAGACAATTCTCGCTTATTACAGCGGCGAGCGAAAGGCCTCCTCTCTTTCTCTCTCTTTCGCGTGAGTGCCCGCTCTCGTAATGTACCCCCCATAGAGCATACACACACACGCACTCGGTGAAAAAGCAAAAAAAAAAAACAACAAGCTAGCGCCGAAGGTGGGGTGTGCGCGCGTAGATCGTTAAGCGTCTCTCGGATCCGGAACTGGCTGACAAAGCCGCGGAAGGCGATACACTTGGCCGATCGCCCCGGCAAAGTATCTCCTACCTGTAGCCTCGTGTGGACGCACGTACAATAGTTCGGCGCGCCCAGTCGAGCTCGCATCCTCGCCCGCTCGCGTACGTCGATTCGCGCGCGCATTGCGTCTCTGAGAAAGGAGATCGGAACTGCGCCTGTCACGCACGCCCCTTCCGCAACGCAGGAAGAGCGGGAAAGATATCTGTCGCCGAGAGAGAGAGAGAGAGAGAGAGAGAGAGAGAGAGCCGCAAGTGTCCGGAAAAATTAGTTCCGATCTTGATTTACGGAATGCCGGCAGGCCCCATTGTGCGGGACTGCAAGAGCGAGACTGGACGCGCGGGAGCTAATTACGCCGCTGGGGGGCACGATACATTTCGTGTACGCGTGTTTTCCTTGCCGACCAGGAGGAAGCGAGCTTTTGTGCGTTAATCGCCTGCTGCTTTCATAGATCGGGATCTTTTGTTCCGGTTTTGTTCTCGCGAGAGAGAGAGAGAGAGAGAGAGAGAGAGAGAGTTGTCATTACGCCGCTGCGAGGCTGGCGTTGGTATTTCGTTGATTTTTCTACAATAATTAACAAAGCAAAGTCTCAAGATCAAAATCTGGAGCATCTTAGCCCGATCGTTAAAGCCGAGACTCGAGGCGAGCAAATTGCGCAGCGACGACCTTTAACGAGGCATCATAGATAATAGTACGTGGGCGACGTGCCGAGCCTATAAATCTGCAGCGACAATAAAGACGCCCCCTCCTCCGACTCGCTCGGTTTATAACTTGTTTCGTCCGTTTGACAAGCAAAGTGGCTGCGAAGACAAATGACACCCTTGAGCGGCGGCGACGGCGGCGGCCGCCGCCGCCGCATCCTCGTCCTTAAACGCGGGCTTCCCTCTTAAGGTGATACCGACGCTTTCGACGTCATTAAACGGCCAGACCTACGAGCCTCACTCTCATTAGAGCTTAAGTTACCGAGCCCCGACCGCAGACATTATATAAGACGCGCGGGGAGCGCATTAATGACACGTTTAGTCATCGCCCGGGCCCTCGAGAGTCAACGCCGAGGATTTGTTCGCACTTGCACTCTTAAGACGGCCCCAAGGCCTTTCAGCGGGGATCTCTAGTGACTAATTAGGAAGCCCGCGGCTTTGGGCTTCTTTTCTGTAAGCGGTGAATGCGCTGTTTATGAAAACTATCGCGATAGAAATTATGTCCAGACGGTTTCTCTATTTACGCGTTTCTTAAGACTTTAGTAATGGACGCGCTGAATTCGTATAATTAAAATTCATACGTTTCAGCAAATTCGAATATAAAGTTTATTGAATTAAAAATTAAATCCTTTTGAAGCGCTGTAATTCAGCGAGTGAATTGATGTACGTGTAAGATTTGAAAAGTTTGTTAATCCGTTAAATTGACATCGGACAGCTGTCCATTAAAGCCCGAACAGTCGCTTACACAATCGCTGATTGAAACTTGAACTCTTCGATTTTATATTACATTTGTTAAAAATTAAATTGCCGCCAATCGAAACGATGGAGCTTTTAACAACGACAATCTTCGAAATTGACGACGAGAGCGATATAATAAGTATATAGAGGCAAAAAGGCCGACTTCCTGATGTCTTATTCGTTCGCGCGAAATAAGTCTCGTAGCAAGATAGCAGCCGGCACAATTGAGATCCCGATGTTGTGACACGTCGCGGGGGGGCGTCGGAGGAGGAAGAAGGGAAACGCGTGCAGCGCTCCGCCGCATACGCACACGGACGCGCTCTCACACCCGCGAGCAGACGAGGACGTCGGGTCAGTTCTCAGGGCTATCATTGCCGCTCGGCCGGAAGACTCACTTAGACCCGTCTTGAGTTACCCCTTCGCCTCCCCCGTCGCCCCTCTCGGCTCTCTCGAGCCGTCAGCGCTGCTGCTCCTCGAAACTGCCACGAGGATTTTTGAAAAGGAGCGCGCACTTGTCGTCACGGACGTTTCCTCGATCTTATTTCCGGCGCGCGGCCCCGAAGATACGTATCCGCGCCTCTGCACTTGTCTCCCCCGCGCAAGGACACTTGCCGAGGTGTGGCTTACTTGGCCGGGTGTTATCTTACTTGGGGATTCTCGGGAGCTGCCGAGGGACTCGGGTTCACACGGTATTCGCATGGGATTCCGTGGTTTTCTTAGATTCGAGAGCTTCCGAGTGGCACACTTTTGCGACCGCGACCCTTTCGCGCTTTGGACCTTCTTCCTTTGCATTAATCGTGGCATTGTCTCGATTGGAAGTGTGCTATTATCGATTGTCGAGTCATTGATTAAACCGCAATTGTAAAATATTGAAAAAATTTCAGCCGAATAAATATACAAGAAATTCTTTTACGAAAAAGTCTTACCAAATTAGCCATTATCCTACGTTCATGAATGATAAGCGATAATTTCTACCTCCGACGACGGAGTGCACAACACCTCGGAGTAGGGAATAATTGCTTTCGGCTCGATTTCATCCGTGTGTGTGTGTGGTGTGTGTTTGCGCGTGTGTGCTCGCTCCCGGCCGCGTGCTTACTTGTTGCGGCGCTGACGCATATATACACGCGCACACATTGCCGAGCGTCGCTGCGCACACTCGGCTGCAGCCGAGACGTACGGACACGCGAGCTCTAACGCATTATCCCATCTTGCGGTTACGTCTGCGGGGCTCATTATATGCAGATCGGTTTTGCGCGGATTGCTTTAAACTGCGAGCTTTAGTTTTTGCCTCTAGGCGTAATAAAACTAAAGCTTGCAAGCGCTGCGGAGGTATTTGCTTTTACTCGGGGGGAGCTTTCATTCGCATACATAAATGTTATACTGTTTTTTCGCTCGAAAATTTACATTTGAAATAAACGTGCGTACACTCAAAATATCGAATAACTGTTTGATTCTAGAGATTGCTGGGTGAAAAGAAAAAAGTAATTCGTAACTTATTAATAAAATAAAACGTGCACCTCGAAGCACGGGATTTCACATCAAATCTCTCAAGTTTAAATCCGCTACGACGATTTGTGCACCGAAGCTTCCGCGGCACCATAATAGGGGATAATGCGATAGAGCTTCGTTAAAAAGAAAACGCTCGCGCAAGCTCGGAGCCAATAAAAAAAGCTCCTCGTCTCGAAACTTAACGGCGAAACAAGCCGTCGGCGACAACCGCGTACTTTTTATTTGCGAAGATACTTGGTTACGAAACGAGTAAAGAGGAGCCTCATATAGATAGGCGAGCAAACAAAAAGTGGCTTCGCGGGCGGGGGACTTTTCCGCGAAGCGATAAAAATATTTTTATAACACTTTGTTGCGTTTCCCCGGGCGTTTATTGCGGCAAAGGCCAGACTTTAGTGTCTCGTCGTCCAAGTTTCGCGCGCGCGCGCGCGCGCCGTACTTTATAACGATGACGACGTGCAGTCGCGTAAATGACACGCGCGGGAAAGTACAGCCAGTGGATTACGCGGGCCGCTAGATTATTGTGTTTCTCGCTTTCAGCCCTCAAGCAGGAACGATAATTCGCGCTTCTTCCGTCGGCAGGCGTGAAATCAATTTTATTGTCCGCCGACGGGGACGAACTTCTCTCCAAGTTTACAGCCGTCCCCCGATGTGTTTGCTATTCTTTTTTAGCTCTTCGAAGAAGCTCTCGCGCGCTTGACAGTAAAATTTCTCTCGTAAGTAATGCGTACTTGTTTGTCGTCTCGCTGACAATTGCGCGGAATTAAATTTAACCAGCTATTAAAAAAAATGTCTGCTTGAAGGCTCAATTAAAGACTGCGAAAGACTGTGTTTCGCCTCTACGCAGTAACTGTAAGCCGTAATCTTAAGGACGCGCGTCATCGATGTAGATCGTTACTCTTTCATAAGCAGCGTCGCGTCGGAGAGAAAAAAAAAACGAGCAAGAAAAAAAAATAGATAGTCAATTCATTTGAAAACTGCAAATATCCGCTCGATTCTTCCGCGCTTACGTATCATGAATAAGTAACGAGTCGCAACTACGGGCGCTTCGTCGAACTCGACAAAACTACCGGCCCGCCATAAATTGTCCGTTTTCTCAGCGGCAACCCTTGCAGTCACTGCTGCTTCTCTCTCTCTCTCTCTCTCCGATGGACATATCATATAAATGTAGCGGCGGGGGGACCAACGCTAAAGACGCGACCGGGGCTCGAAGGGGTTGAGCGGAGGGGTCGAGGAAAAGGCAAGAAGCCTCGAGTAACGAGGAGGCGGAGACGTTAGCCCAAGGGGAGTAAGCTCATCGATTTTTAAATCGTCTGAGAAAGAGAAAAAAAAGAGCTCGAACTCTTGATAATATTTTATATGTAGACCCTCGTGCGGCTCTCTTCGCTTCCCCCCTTTTTCTCGACTCGATCAGCTCGAAGAGACGAGCCACCGAAAAGCAGAGGCGAACTTTAATTATGTATCAGCGAGATTTCTCGTATATATAAATATAGAATGTCGGACAATGCGAATCGTCTCATTATCGAGCGCAATTAACTACTTTTCTTTAAAATACGCAACCGCTCGCGTTACATTTTAGCTATAGCTTTAATGAGCCGGCGTATCGCTGGCCATTAAATAATTCGCGTAAATTATTGTGCGAAACACGTCTAGCGTTTCGCTTGTTCAGGGTCTTAACAAGATAATGAGAGCGAGAGCGTCTTGGACACTGGTACGCGTCGCGCGCGACTTAGGAGCATTAAACCGAGTCTCTCGGATATACTTGGTCGTCCCGACGCTGCGAGGGAAGGGGCCGCCGCCGCCGACGACTCTTAGGAAGGAAGGGTCGTCGGCGCAGCGAGAGAGACGTTTTTAAACCGAGGAGAAGACGCGCGCGCGCTCGGTGATTATGTCGTTTAAGCGCATCCGCGTAGGAGTAGATCTCGTTAAAGAAGCCGAGATTGAAGCGCTCGAGATTGTGGAAAATAATATTTTTCGATTTATCGCGATCATTAAGCCGCGGTGCCTTCGCCGCGCGCGCGAGGATGTATATGTATAGCGTCAATTAAGGAAGCGACGCAATTTTCTCGGGGCGGCCCGTCATTATATCCGGGCGCGCCGGAATTATGCGGGAAGGTGCTTTGTACATATCCGTCGTCGTCGTCGTCGTCGATCGATCGTCGAAGTCCAAGTGATTTTTACCGGAATCGTGTCCGCTCGAGCCCGACTGCGTTTTTCACATCCTGGATCGGTTCCTCATCGACGCGCGCCGCCGCCGCGATACGTGATTGTAACAAAACAACGGACGTCCGGCTCGCTCGGCCCGGAGTCGCACAGGTATCGTCCACTTAGCGCGCGCGCGCGGCGGCGGCCCCTCCCCCTTTGCCTTCGAGCTCTTTCCGAGTCTCTCTCTCTCTCTCTCTCCCTACTTCCCTTATTTCCGTCTTCCTCCCTCTCCCTCTTTGCGGGCTTTGTTGCTGTCCCCGGCGCCACGGCTATTGCGTTAAATCGCCGCCGCGAGTTCCTATCTTCCATTGTCCGGTAATTATTTGGAAATAGGCCAGAGAGACACGCTACACCTGTGCGACGATTCCCTCTCTCTCTCTCTCCGCATTTCTTTTCATATGATGATTGAGCTTTGCTCGCTCTGTTGCGTCAGGCAAAGTGCTGACGGAGATTCGAATTCTCGTTTGAACTGGCGCTTTTTTCAGCCGAGTCTCGACTTGAAAAATCTAGCTGGATGATTGCGAAAATTAAATAAATTTTTCGTTACTTCATCGCGAGCGAGATATTCTTTTAATGTCAAGCTCAACAACCTTTGACAATTGTACTTCCTTTACGATTTCACGGTGAGTGACATTCTGATTATCGAGCAAGTAATCTGTAATTGTTCTATCCGCTCTTGCATTCCTTTCCGCATCCTCCTCGTTTGTATCGCGCACGATTCATACACGCACTTTTCTTTTCGATAAAAAAAAAAAAAGAGGAAACTTGCTTTACGCATCGACTTCCGGCAATGATTAGGCGCGACACTCGCTGTAATTAGACCGCTGTACAAGTTCCAGGCGCGTGCCTTTTATTACCAAAAGGCAGGAAACCGGAAATTTTCGATTTCACGTCTATACCCTTCCCGCTTCCGCGCGCCTCCTACATTCTTTCCAGAATTCGGCTAATTGAATTTCGCGAGCTGCGCCTTTTAACCCTTCCGAGAGTCCAAAGGGAGAAAAAGAAGAAGGAATCGTTTATGCAGGCTCGGCCAATACAAAGCGGGAAGACGAACGCGCCATCCGAAGAATGACTAAGTGAAAAGAGTGGATCGTCGGAGTGCGGGGCGAGTTTTTCTCGCCATTGTCCAGAAGGCGCATTAAGAATGAGAGACTCTCGCACAAAGCAAGTCGGAGAGCAAGAGAGAGAGGGGGGAGACGAAGACACATAAAGTCGCAAACTGTTCTCCTTCAACGGTCTCCCTGCCTCTCTCGTTTTGTGCAGCCGCGACGTAAGTAATCGCCGAGAGAGGCAGCGGCGTGCAGTCTGATTTCTGTAAGTAGCACTCCGGCCGATGGGAAGCGATTGTCGCCGCGCGCCAAGAGGGCGAGGAGTTTTCTTTTGCCGGCGCGGTGTGCAGACGCGCCGAGCGAGAGCCGATTGTTTGGCTGTTTTTTTTTTTCTGCTTTCCTGCCTCTGGCTGCCGACAAGCGTGCGCGCGTGTAAAAAACGCGGGCGCGCAACTCTTGCTCGGCGTCTTTTCAAAAATGCTTTCCTTCTCAGGGAGAGAGAGAGAGAGGAGAGAGAAAGGAGCTCCGCAAGAGAGGCTTTCGAATGCTGTAGGTGGCTGACTTTTCTTTAACATCTCGCCGACTTTTTCTTACCTGAGAGCCGAGAGTTTGCCACCCTTCGCGCGGCGTATTCAGTTTTTTAAGTCACTGCACGTTCCTTTTATTCCTCTTTAATGATTCCTCCTTTATCTTCTACAATATTGTTTTTCGACATTGTTTATTACCCGACTTTAATAATGCTATTTTCGCTTTCGTAAAAGGTAAAGCACGCCGGAGGTAAGGCGAGCAAACACTGGGCAAAGCAGTACGTCGGCTCTATAATTACTAGGTCGAACGCTATAGAAGACGCAAGAAAGCATCCATGATTCGTATGCAAGGCGCACTTTGTGGGAGAAGGGGGGACGCTTGCACGGGGCAGCGAAGGGAAGAAGAGGAGCCTCTCGAGAATCCGTCCGCCTCTGCCCGGCAGCCTCACGAAAACGACGCGGCTAGACGAGATTATACACCGACGCGAGAGAGAGAGAGAGAGAGAGAGAGAGAGAGAGAGAGCGCCCCGACTTTACTCGTGAAGAAGCCGCTAAAGCGCAAAGAGCCGAGAGATGAATCCGCGGAGCGTAAGAATCGAGGAAAAGGAGATTACTCTCTCTCCTCCGCCTTTGTCGTACAACGGATATCTCCGCCGCGCGCGCGCCGAGCGAGGAATATCCAAGCGAAAATCCTTCCCCGCCATTCTTTTAATTGGATTATTTTCTTCAATGGGAGGTAAGAAATTCACGGAAAAAAAAAAAAAAATTTATTCCCGCTCGCGCAGCTAGAAAATTATCCACATCCGGCGCTCGGCAAAGGGCCCAGACGTCTTGTCGAACTCGGTCTCAAGTGGTCGAAGAATTAAGCGAGAGAGAGAGAGAGAGAGGGGAGACTCGGCTCCCCGCGCGTTTTTGCATCTTCTCTCGGCGGCAGAGGAGCGTAAGAATAAGGTTTGCTCGAGTCGAGTCTGGGGCTCCTTCGTCTTCGTCGCCTTGATGACGTTGGCCCGGCCGCCTCGGCTCCTCTCTCCCTATCCTCCGTTGCAAATACGATGACTCCACTCGAGTCTCGCCGCGCGTTGCCGAGCGTCTTCCCCAAGCGAGCTGATGGAATATTCAAGTGTCGACGCGTATCCCACCGTACAAGGGGTTACTTTCTATGTGTATATATATCTATATAAGCGCTCTCGCTGCAGACTCCTGCCAGACGAGAATGCGTTCGAGACGTTCGGGCCTTCGAGCGAGCTCCTTTTCCATTCGCGCGCCTCTATCCGTTTCGCCGAGCTCGTTAATCGCTTAATTTACCTCCGACTTTTCCACGCGGAAAGCACAGATCGCGCAGATTCTCGAACTCATTTTTTTAATTGATCGAAAAGTCTCCTTTTAATTGATAATTAATTTTTTTTGACCTAATCACCCAATCGAACGTACATTAGAAAAAACGTTGAACGGCAAACGTAACGCCCGACAAAGTTAAGAAAATAATTAAGCAAGGGGGCGAAGAGCGCGAGAAAAGGTCGAAAGAGCGGCGGCTCGTGCAAAATAAAAAAAAAAAAAAAAACGGAGAGGCACAGCAGCGGCATTCGGCTTGGGGTAAGGAGCAAGGAAACAAGTGTTCCGGTGCGGGTCCTGCTCGCCTGCAGCGGCGGAGCTTGGCGCGCCCCTTCCTCTTCCTTAAAATATCCTCCTCGCACCCCAAAAGTGGCGCGTCGCCGTAGACGCCGGCGCGCGCGCCCGCGCGACAACGACGTCGCCTCTCTCTCTCTCTCTCTCTCTCTCCCTTCGCGCAAAGAAAGGACTTTGGCGGAACTGCAGCGAGGGGACGTCCTCTCAAGGATTCCGCTCTTGGCCTTGCGCTCCCGATCCTTCCTACTCGCCTAAGAGAGACGCGCGTGCACGCGAGACAGAGAAACTCGGCAGGGGTGCCGCCCGCCGCCTCTACAGAGCCGACGTGAGATTTAGCAAAGGGGACCACGACGACGACGGCGACGACGGCGACGACGACGACGACTAAGAACAAAGAGTGCAAGCTGTAAGGTGGACTCGGGGATATAAGGGGCTAGAAGGCTGGCGAAGGCGCTCCGCTTTTTAGGCCGGGGGTGGCTGCTGCATATAAGATGGGAGAGAGAGAGAGAGAGAGAGAGCCATACAATGAGCGCACCCCAACGTCAATGTAGATTCTTGCCCGGGCACTCGAGCCGAGCTTTTCCCTCCTCGAGCTTGCGCCTCCGCGTGCATCCGAAAAACTTGGGCTCTCTTTAATTTCGCCCGATTTTTCAAGGAGAAAACTCGCCGGAAAGCGATCGGAGCGAAAGTCTTCAGAGTTCGAGGCGCATTGTGCAAGGGCCGGAGCGGCGGCGGCGGCGGCGGCGGCCCCCGTTATAAAACGTAAAGATTAATTAGAAAAAAAGCGCGGACGCAGAGGAGCGTGATAAAGCGCGGGAAAGAACTCGCGAGCAGCGCAGAGCCGAAAGCAGCCACGGACGAAACAATAAGAGCAGTCGAGCAATCGCTCTCTCGGCGCATCCCGGATGATTCGAAAGGGGGAGGGGTGGGGAGGAAGAAGACGTGCATCTTGAATATCCGAAAATCCATCTTTGTTCGAGTGCTTTTTCAAGCTCGGAATATCGCGATTGAAAGAGGCAGCAGCGCTGCAGCGCGGCGGGAGCAAAGAACGAGAGGAGAGAGTCGGGGGGGATCCGATAATAATGCGTCCTCGATGCTCGCGGAAAAGAATAAGGAGAAAACTGGCGCGAGCCCGGAGACAGCTAGCAAATTAAAAAAGAAGGGCTCGATGCAGGCACTGAGAGATGAGGAGCTTTGCAATCGCGCTCTCTCTCTCTCTCTCTCTTTCTCTCTCCTAGAGACAGGCTAAGGAGAATGGGCCATTCAGACTGCACGACGTTCGAAGGAGAGACTTGGGCCGGATGGTTATAGGATAGGACCGGGATTGTAATACGTCTTTCTTTCTCGACGTCGTGGAGATTACGCGGCGGCGTGTCCCGCGGGGCTGCAATATCTTGCATTCCTCCGCTCCGCCCCCTCGGGACTTCATCCGTGGCGCTTCCTCTCTCTCTCTTTTGCTTGTCTTCCTCGCACAAAAAAAAAACCTGCCGAGGAATATAATCTGCAGACGAGAATTACTTTGCCGTTTCACGAGCGCTCGATTCGAATTACTCGCGGCGGATTGGGTGATTGCGCGCGCAACGATGAAATCGATCAAGTTTCGGGTTTCATAAATAATTTATCCGGCCGACGAGAGAGCGGCGGCGCTTTGCTGATTACATCCGATTATGCCTTGTTAATTACAAAGCAGGTTTAGTCGCGGCGCGATATAAATATTTGTTTAGTCGGCTTCCGGCGCCTATGATTTTAATTAAGTAATTAACGCGGTGGTCGGTAATCGCGATGGATATAGGCTTCGCTGTAATTCGCGGATCCCCGAAATTTTATTCCTCTCCCGGGGTAATCGGAGCAGCGGCGAAGAAGAGCGGAAGAAAAAAAAGAGCGCGGGGGAGGATCGAAAACTGCATTCTGCGAGGCCGGCCTTTATATACAGCACGACGGCAAACCCCTTCGGGTCTTAAGAAATCAATTAAACCAAGAGTGAGCGAAAGCGAGGAGGAGGAGGAGAATGAAGGGGTTTCGGTCGACGTCGGCGGAGCGCTCTGGTTTGGGGTGGTTGGGAAGAGAAAGACGGCGGAAAAGACGGAATCCGCAGTAATCAGCGGATCTTCTGATGCCTCGCCTCTATCCTACTTGAACGAGCGACGAGCGTTTTCTTTTTCCTTTTTGCTTTATCTCCTTCCACCCTTCAGCGTGCCTGCGGTCTATATACATATATATATACATATATATATATATATACATCGCGCTCTGTATACGTCTCTCTTTTTCTATCGAGAACTTCGCGAAGGGAGATGAAAGAATACGTGTTCCACTCGCCCGGAAACTCAGCCGACGACAATCGCCGACTTGAGCAATGCATCCGTTGTCTCTCCTGAGGAGTGGAAGGCAGACTCGAGCTGCATCTAGAAAATATTAAACGTTATTCGGCTCGACGGGCTTTTACGGCGGAGCGCGGATTTTTAAAATAATGAACGTTATTTGGATACACCGTAAGCATGTTAACAGCGTTAATCGTGCCCGGGCTGCGCTGCGCACGCGGCCCCGCGACGGTGGAAAAAGCGATCGAAAAAGTGGAGAGAAAAAAGAAGGCCTCCAGGTTATCCAATATTCCGCCGGGCGAGAGAGCGAGCGGCTCGTGGCTATACGTACAGAAATAACCAAGTGAAATATCGCAAAAAGATCGAGAGAGAGAGAGAGAGAGAGCTGAAAAGGAGGGACTACGTCGGCCCTGGCTCTCTCCGAGTAGTAGGCAGAGGCGGAGAAGAAGGAGCGGGGAAAGGAAGTATATATAGACGCTCTGAAGAAAAGGGATAAAAAGTAAGGGGTTGCCCACCCTAACCGGGCGAAAGAGAGCGAAAGAGAGTCGACGTCGACATCGTCGTCTAGTAAGGAGCATTGGAATCAATATCATTGCAATGTGAAGTCCTCCAACCTCCGCGCGCAATACCTCCCCGCCTTTCTGACTCTTAATTCTTTGCCGCCCCCCCCCCCCCCCCCCCCCCCCCCCCCCCCCCCC
>UCOM01003279.1:0-19041 GCA_900474385.1 Ormyrus pomaceus | reverse complement strand
TTCATAACTAATTGTGCTTCACTTTCAAAGTCACGAATAAGCATTTCAGGATCAAAGTTTTCATCGTCAGATGATTCAGATGATTGACTTTACTTGATTTAAATAAAAATTTTAATTATTTATTTATTTATTTTAAAGTAAATAATTTACCTAAAATCTTAAATCAAAATTTTTCTACATAAATTCACGGTCTGAAATTAGTCTACTATCTGTATCTATAAAATTCAAAATCAGCGAACCAATCACGTCGCTGTTTCAGAGGCTTCACAACATTCGGACATCTCTTTTTTAAGAGAGGAGATTTCTTATGTTAACGAAAATAAAAAAAAATATGCTCTTGCTGAGCTAAGAAGGCAGTAAAACAAGTGTCACGATATTTCGAAAAAAATGTTTATGCCTTCATCAAGAAGATGTAGCTGAAATTATTGCAAGTCGATTTCGGTAGAAATCCCTTTCTAAAAATACACACCGACCAGAAAGTTGCTGGTCATTATCAATTTAGTGTTTTACAATCGCATTTTTCATTCCACAAATACCTCTTAAAATAAAGCACCCGCCAAACGTTATCCACAATTTAAATGCACCTGAATTCACTCCCATCTCCGGTAATTACGAACAATACTCTCACCTCTTATCCAATCGAGCCCAGGCAACGAACCCTCCAAAAATATCTGCCCTTATACGCTGCAATAAACTATTTACCAAGCGCCGAGCCCGAGGCGAATCAATTCGTTCGGCCCAAGAGAGCGCAATCACAAGCATCCAGAGTATTAATTCCGGTGTTCGGCGCCGACGGTGTGGGAGGGCGGCCCAGTTAAGCGTCTCTATCTTCATTCTCTCGGCGACATTCCAGCTCCCTCTCTCTCTCTTTGTCGCGCGTCTATTCGCGGGGGCGCGTCTCGGATTTCGCCCCGGGCCCTGTATTCCCGCTCGGCGCGTATTACGCGCGCGACGTTCTTCGGGGCGGCGGGGGTCGCAAAAAATCGAGGCACGGGTTTTGCCGGTACGGACAAAAACTGATCCTGTCGGCTGCTGCAGACTCGCGCGGGCAATTAAGGGCTCCGGTTACGATCGGCCGCTGCTGTTTTTCGCTTCCCGCGCGCGACGAAAAAATTGCTGAAAGAGTAAATAGTCGAGGTTTATCCATTGAGGGGCGGATATTTTTTTTTTGTTTTTTTTTTACTTTTTTTTTGGGCTTTGCAGCCGCTGGTTTATTTAATTTGTTAATTATCCGCGGAAAAGAGCTGTATAAAATTTGTGTTATCTTTTAAATAGAGTGAGCTTTTATACAGTTACTGAAACAAAATATTGGTTCACGCGATTCGGTCAACAAGTTTTATTATAAAATGTCGAGTTTTAATTACAGAAGATGACGAATGAAAAATAATAATCAACTGATCCATTATCCAATCAGCAGGTGACATTTGCCGCCGTAAAAGGCGATTCAAATTTACGTAAATCATCTAAAAGCACTAAATCAGTAGTGACAGCCTGAGGCAAGCAGTAATTCCGCTAACAACCTTTTATATAATAACTAAGCTTCGGCCTCGAGCATATTTTCCAAACAATAGGCTACTAATCAGGCTAATCCCTGACTTTCACAATAAGAGCGTCCAGAAAGTGTCCCCGGAAAACCTCCTGCGAGCGCGTATAAATAATCCAGAGCAGCTCCGTCGCGCCTAAAAAATATTGGACAGCGTCGAGCTTTCGCCATCATAAATTAAAAGACGATATTACCCCTGTTATAAGATGTTATGGACCACTTTCGCTTTGCGTCCTTGTCGCGAGGCTTCTATTTCCAGGAAAAAATTAATAATAATAATCCGATAAAATGTCAATGCGGAGCTCCTTCACGCCAATTAAATCGAGGAGCACCTCCGCAGTTACTCGTCTAGCACTCGTTCTTCCTGCTCTCTATTTATAAATGCGAATTCGTCTTCTCCGCCTGGGCTTTTACTCTCCTTCTTCTTCTCGCATCTCTCATTCTCTCGTTTATCTGCCGGGTTTTATTGTAGTTTTATTCTGCCTCGATCAGCGCCTCTCGCTTGCGGATGTATTTACCTTCGGATGGAGATCGAAATCGCGTCTTTATGCTTTCGTGATCGAAAATAATATGCATCTTGCGTATTCTAAATAAACGGATTGATTTGAAAAGTATTGTCGAGCGTCGGGGCATACTTCTCTGCTAGAATGGTAAAGGAAGTTTACGATGTATTTTCACTGCAGAAATGTATTATTGATTATAAATTTCCGAATAAAAGAATTATTATTATAAGATATGAAACTCTTCTTGTAAGTGCTGTTCCGCTCGTTTGTAAAATATGCAGTTAAGAAATCCTCGTATTTTATTTTATACAATTATATTTTACATTCGAAACTTTGTGCAATAAAATTTTTAATTGTATCTACTTCTAGTTCGAGTTTACGAGAGCATTTATTATTTCAATTGCAAAAGCCACTTGAATCTTTGTACTTTCTACTCCAATTTAAAAACTCGTAGTGTTCCATTTCTTCTATTAGAAACTTCGGGATCGAAGAAACTTTTTTAAAATCCTCCATCTATCACTCGATCGCATTGAATATTTCCCAAAGCAAGCTCATCTCTCTCCTGCCATTTCTTCCTCCTCCATCTTACTCCCAACAAGGATACGTTCGCCTCGCATTTACACTTACTTCTTCCAACAATTTAATTCTTTCGGCTGCTTCCCTTTTATACTTCCTCGGCAAGAGGAAGAGGGCATCGCTTTCCGAATCTCCTCTGCAGAGGGAGAGGTAAACGACCGGGGTGTAGAACGTATTCCTCTTTCGGCTGCGAAAAATCATCCTTCCGTTTAATCGCGCCGCCGAGAGGCGAAGAATAAGAACCTCGAGAAGAAGAGAGGTTTTCTCGAGTTACAGCTGCAGCAGTGAGGGTCTGATTAGAAAGCGCGAAAATAAAAGGGAGCGCGACATTGCGACCTCTTTCCCTTTTCTCTTCGAGGAGCTGTTTCCGGTTGTCTTTTTGATCTCTTTTTTTTCTCAACGCTTTTATTGGGCACTGGAGTTTAATTAGTTTCCCGTTTTATATGGGCAATTTTGCATGCTGCTTGATGGAATAACTGAAAGAGATGTAACAAGGCTTGTAAAACGTCGGCCAAGTCGTTTCTCTTTTATTTGTCTTCTCTCCTTCTGTTCCAAAGAATGGAACATCTACTTTGCCCTTTTGGAGTTTCGTGTAAATTTAACGCAGCATTCTTTTGTGTTTTTTAAAAATTATACAGTTTGGAAACCGATGAGATGTAGGAGAAAATCTAATTTCTTTTTTTATGATTGATATAAATATGTATATATTCCCAGTATGAGCAAATTAATAAGACAGGTGAACGATTTTTCTTTAGTAATTAATAATTTAATGTGTAAATATAAATTGAATTCAAATAAATTTGATTTAATTACAATAAGTGCAATAAAATTTTATTTTTCCAATAAACGATTGAAAATGAGTTTTCGTTTAATACGTTTTCTACGTCACTGAATCACAATTCGATGAAAATTCTTTATTTAAATACACTTTGGTTGTACCATTACACGTTGGCGTATATATATATTTTAAATGCACAGGGAAAGATAAAATAATAAATGCAGTGGGAATAAAAGCTTTTAGAAATACGATTAATACTCTGGATTTTAATATAAAAAAAAATGAACGATTAATTAAAACCTATAAAGTAATAATTCGCAATGTTATTTTCAAAAATTTATTTGACTAAAAATTTGGATTAAGATGTCGATAATCCGTATTTTTGTATATTTTTCAAATTAATTCCCGCAGCTAATTCGTATAAAAACTCTAAATTCCCTTGATTTAATAAAGTTAGATTTAAAAACTGATTAAAAAGAGGGACCGGCGAAGAGTTCGCGATTTTTCTAAAATAACTTACCCGTTTACAGTCGAGTTAGGTGAGACTCCTCCCTAACTAAATCAAAGTCGAATCGCAGGAAGTTTAAATTATTCTAGACACCTGGGCCACCCCAGAAGCGATAATTCGCCGGCACCTTCGTCACTCTTCCGTTTATACTTGTAAACGATTTTAGGACACGAATGAGACATTATTGCTGATACTTTATCCGTCGCAAGGACTTAAATTCGTTATAGAACCGAAATTAATACGCATTTTTTATATTCTTATTTTTACACCGAAAAATGGATTTTAACACGTGTGCTTGACTATAAGCAGACGGTATTGGTGAGACCGACGTTCTCAATGTGTCGCTTACAGCGTTGCTTTTAAGGGCAATGCATTAGGGGTCTTTTTAAAAAGAAAAGAGGGACGTCTTACATGGAGCGACTCAAATGCCTACTTGAGGAACATCTGCAAGGTCAAACACCCGCTTTCTGTCACTCACTTTTATTTGAAAAACAATTTTACTACAGCAAAGACAAGTTTTATTTACTTGCAAACGATTAAAATGAAATAATAAATTGATCGATTAGGTATTGACCTGTAGTTGACTGTCCATCTTGCGTTAGCTTACTCGAATTAAAGATATTTCAAAGCTGTCAGAGCAAATGGCTTACAAGTGATTTTAGAAGCTTCGCTACGACAGACAAGGATACCGTGTATTCACGAAATACATCACATATTTAGATGCTTCATCTCTGTACCCGGAGGGCTATTCAATGAGATCAAAGCAGCACCCTCCCAAGATCAATCGATTCATTGACTAATTGCAGCTCGGAACTAATCCTAACCAATCAATATCCGTCGAATAATGGCTCGCGCACACAGTCATTGATATTGGAAGCTTTACAAAAAAAATCATTCCATTAAATTTGACAAATGTATACCATTCATCAGTTAATGCACGTTTTATTTATATGTACACTTTAAAAAAAGAAAAATTTTCAAAATAAAATTCGCTCGCGGTAGTAATGTTAAAACAAATCGAATTATTTCAAATCGTTCTATTCTCGCGAATACGAGCGAAACAAAATTTAAAAGAAGCAAACAGGAAACTAACAATAAAATAATTAAATAATTAATAATTAATAATTTGTGCAACTTCGCTACGCTCGAATTAATATAACTTTTCGTTAATTATTAATCCCGAGCTCTCGTCCAAAATTTCAAAAGCCCGGTGTCCAAATCTGGCTCTCATTAATTTCTCAATGCGTTAGCAGGCAAGCGGCTTATCTGCGCGCAGAGCAAAAAAGAATTTCCCCAATTATCTAGCAAAGGGATCCAAAAGCTCAGCCCGAGCCTTCTATCTTCCCTCGCAAAAGTACGTTGAGAGCGACTCCGTCGTAAATTCAGGAGCCGATATTCGGCGCTTGCGCCGAAACAGCGCGGCCAGGCTCCGGCCTTTCGCGAGATTTCCCGTTGCATCTAATTACGCAGCTTGATTTATCGCCCGGCAAGCGGATTTCGCGTGTACCAGCAAGTTTCGAGGGATGACAGGGAATGTTGCTGCAGACTGTAATGCAACCTTGCCGAGGACTCAATTAACTAATTAAGGGCTAATTGAATTTTGTCCTGACGATTGAAACGGGTGTTTGTTAAATGCGAGTTTGTCGAGTAATTCAATTTGCAGTTTCGTTCAGTGCTATTATTTGTTACATTTATACATACTTTTATCCCAATACGCCTTTATCCTCGTAAGACCTTCAGATTTCTGCGTCTATATGAAGGAAACAGTGTAATCTGTTAATTCGGATGATACTTAATTTAATGCCAACAATTAATTATCGGCAGATGTACACGAAGGGGGTTGGACGCGTATTATGATGGACTGTTTAGGCCTCCGATTTCGAATTAATGGTTGATAAAGCAACTTTTCAGTACTTTATTACTTATTTAAAAAGCTCCTCGGCACTCCGTTCGAAAACAGGTTTCTCCAATTACGAAATTCAGATGGACACGTTATTTAACTTACGATATATCATTCAATCATTAATACAGTTTTTTTGTTAATTAACATTCGCTAAAATTATAAAAGTTTACTCAACGTCTATGTCAAATATGAATTTTCACTAATAAATAAAGGACCAAAAATAAATATACGGGAGGCAAACGTTGCATTCGAACAGCATTGGATATACAAACAAACTCTGTGCTTGTATTTATATAAGATTGTTTATAGTTGACAAAATTTCAAGTCTTTAAAAAAAACACACGCTAAAAATAACAAGCGAATGCCGGGTTTTTAATCAATTTTTAAAAAGTCTTTCACTGTGATAATTTACTAATTGAAAACTGCTCTGCGCAGATCAGTTGAAGATCGTCCAACAATAGCAGCATTGACAGTTTGATAAGGCCGATAAAAATATGCACTCTTCGCAGCTACAGTTTCTTGCGGAAAATGACTGGGATCCGAAAATAAAAGCAAGGCACACACGGCTCGCAAGGTGTTCGGCGTAAAAAGCAGCACCGCTATTTTTGACAGCAAAAAAGTATTTCCCCCCGAATTCAATTACCCACCTCAACGCGCGCGGCGACTCCCCGTCGCATTAACTTCTTCAATATTTGGTGCGCGAGTGCCGTTCCGTGTTACGCCTATCAAGACGACAGCGGCCAGGCTAATAGAGCCAAATCCGAGTATATATCGACGAGCTCTCGCGGCGAGGGATGTAAATACTTTGGCCGGCCGGGCACTTAACAATCGCTTAAAATAGCCGCGCGCGCGCGCGCGCGCGAGGCGGGAGGGGAGGTGACGATCGTTTTGCAGCGCGCCGAGTTTCTTCCTGCTCCGCTTCTAAGCACCGTACCTGACTCGCGGAGCCGTAGCAGCAGCCCGTCTGCAGTCTAACCATTTCTTACGGATAATTTATGCTTTTCGTAACAATTTACTGTCGTTCGTTTCGGCCTGTTATTTCAGCTGTAAGAGCATAAGATTATCTAGTGTAAATAAGTTAAAGGCTTCACTCTGACCAGGTAATTCAAAGAGGGCGCAGCGACTCGCAAATTGAGTGGCCGAATCTTTGAAACTGAATCGCGTCGTGTAAACGCCCGTTTTTTTTTTTTTTTCAAAACAGCCGATAAAATCAATAAACATCTGACAAGGCAGCGCGAAAGCTCCTCGACTCCGATCATCGGGAAATTCGATTCCCGATAAATCTCTTAGTCCCAGCAAAAAAAAAAAAAAAAAAAAAACAAAGAAGAAGTAGCGATCCAAACGGAAAGCTACTCTCGCTCGCCAGCAGTCATCCATCACTCGGGCGCCTCTAAAGCGGCCGGATCGCTTTTAGGTCGCGTGTCGCTATGTTTACAGCCTCGGCTCTCTCGGTTTATCCTTACACACCACTTGCCGACTTGTCGACGCGCGCATTTGCTCTCTCTCTCTCTCTCTCTCCCCCCGGCGCCTCTCGGTTAAAATTAAAGAGTTTTATTGCCCGGCTAATAGCGCTTTATGCGACTAAATAAACAAACTGTAAATCAGTCCTCACTCAATTACGCCGGGAGAGGAACTTCCGAAACTCGGAGAGCCGCGCGGGCCTTCAAAGGGGCGCACCTTTTTGGCTCTCGTGCTTTTAACGATATGGTTTAATAATTCGCTTTGGTCGTCGCTTCGGCAAACGGCGACGACTAATGAATTGGTTATGTAAGCTTCGCGTTTCGCGAACGAGGATGTACCAATTGGCATTACTGAAATTAATTGTTTCTCGCTTAATAAAATGTTTACTAAAGCAGTCGTTGAATTCAAAAGAAACTTTTTATTCATTGGCTATTATTAAATAGGAAAGTTTCGCAGGTCATTTATGAAGGGGAAAATTCATCATCAAGTTTTAATAATTGATTTGTAATCGTTGGAATTATTATCTTCAACTGACTTGAAACGTTATCAGCAAAAGAGCAGTCTTTGATCTTTCAAAAGTTAAATCTCTTAAATGGAAAGTAAAAACTTTAAAATTCCCATTATTGGTCGCTCCTTTCTCTCCCTATCTAAAAAATCACTTAAAATCCCAACTTTGTTCCCGGGTCCTTCTTAATAAAGCAATCCGGGAAAGTCTCGTAATCTCGCCTGAAATTCTCGGCAGGGGTCAATCGCTGTTTTCGCCGCGTCAAAATTAGCGGTCTATAGTAATTCGATTAATCATGAAACGCGAACGCCGCCCTATTGAAAGTTTCACGCCTGCAGCTCGCGATTTGGCGACTAATGCGAAATTGAGTCCCTTTATTATTCAAGCGGCGCTCCTCTGCACTGGGATTCGGATTATTCCGGAGCGGCAGTCGAAACTTCGTGCCGACGCGCGACTGCACATTCTTTGTTCCTCTGCCGCGCTTTTAAAATTGCCTTTGCAAGTTGCGATCGTAAAAAAAAAAAAGAAAAAAGTTTCACAGCCGAGGGAGATTCCTGGAGCTTTTGCAGCCTCTGACGGAGAAACGACATCGTTTCAGGAACATTTTTAAACGTTAATGCATTCCTTGAAACTGATTGACGATTGATGTGTAATGAGGATTAAAATTTCTTAAAGTGACTTTTAAATCGCCTCTGTCAATTCTGGCAGAGGAAATTATAAGTATTAAATTTTAATAAAGAATGTTTTTAATTTTTAATATCAAAATGATATTAAAATTACATTAGTATAAAAAATATAATTATGGCGAGCAATTTTAGTAAGAGATGTAGCACACCACATAAAATATTAATTTAAGACTGATACTAGTATAATGACAACACTGTGCTTAACAAAGAGAAGCCCAAAAAAGTACAATTGATTGTCAACCCAACACCCAAGTAAATATACAGTGCTGGAGAAAAGCCCTATTAATAATTACATTCAGAAGCATCTCGCCATCTCGTCGCAGTGCTTACTGCCAGCCTTAATCCGGTAATTCGCGTCTAATCCGCTCCAATCACAATAGCGTATAACTGGATCATGGAATCAAAGGACGGATGGCGCGTTGAAGCCCGATCCTCCCCCGGACAAAGCAGCGATCGGCCGGTGAAAAAAAAAAAAATAAATAAATAACAAGCGGGCCACTTTTGCTCCGTCGACTGACGGGGAAATTATGCGGGCCGACAATGACGAGGCCGCGATCCTCGTAAAACGAGGATTGACGTTTTTCGCGAATCGGCGGCGCATATCGCGGCCGAGCGCTTTGTTTTTGCCGGATCGACTGTGCGGCGACGAGGCTGCGTTTTTCGCTAAATTTTCGTGCATCTGCATCTGAATGCAAGACGAGGGAAATTATAATGCGAACTGTTGGCGTGGAAATAATAAAAATTGAAAATTATTAAAACTTAATTGTTGGCTTTTCTTTGAATTTCCAAGTTTAGTGTATTCTTAGACTTGATAAGATTAAACTCGAAGCTTTGATAAACTGCTTATCTCACTTTCTACACTTTTATTAAAAAGTATAGTACAGAAAAATTCGATCTCTGCTATATCACACAAGCATTTCGCATGTTGCAAAGGTGTCTGCTCTAAAAATATTGAACTTTCTACCTATTCTAAATCTAACTTTCTACACATACGAAGCATCCTCAATGCAGAAAGTATTTTAGTTATAGCGAAATTCACTTAAGTAAAATTAGATTTTTTAATCAAAATTGGTAGAACATCTCTATTTGATGCTAAAACCATATTAAATTTCACAAAACAAAGCAGTTTGGTCCTCCAGAGTGACAGCTCCTAAACAATTAAAGCCCGTCTACACGTATAGCTAGAAGCAGCGAAGCATCAAGTGCCATTATAAATTGGCTAAGGTTTACTTTGAAACAGGTCAGGTATATACAATATAGAGGGTCGAAAAGCCAGCGCAAAACTTGTCGAAAGTGATGCGCTTCGGCGAAGGGCAGCGGCGGCCCAGCGCTACACTATATCCGATATCCATCAAAGCAGCATTAGGCCAGCTGTATGCCTAATCCCACGATTGGGGGCTTAACGATTGTTGTGCAGACACTCGGATCAAAGCCGAGTTTGCAGAGGACTAAACGCCGAGTATAGTGGTGCGGCCCATTTTTCCCCAGATGAATATTGAATAAGGGCGCGATTTTTCGAGGGAGCTGTCGTTGCTTGGACTGGCACGGGGAAATCTGGTCGGGGCAGACTTTCCAGCGAGGGGCGATTTTTATTGCCCCCCGCCGCTGTCGTGATCTCTATTTTCCCCCCCGTCCGCCTTTGCATTTCGCGCTGCAACGGCGACTTATGAATTTTAGGAGTATGAATTATTTATCCGCGTCTTCGCTGCAGATGGCCGTCGTTAGCGGCCTTTGTCCTCTAATGCACCTTTTTGTCCGACGTCCATTAATTTGCGAGACCGACGTAAGATATAAATTATATACTGTGCATACACGAGATCGGATCCGTCATTATCATTAACTTTTTCCTTTATTAATTTGGCGCACTAAGAATTTTCGATGCGCACACCGAGCGAACATTTTCGGATTCGGAGCCAATGCGGGTGGATGAAGCGCCGCGAGAAAAATGATTTCCATCTTCGCGCGTCCTAAACAACGCCGAGAGAGATTCGTATACATACATATCGAGGAATCGCTCCATCAGGGGTTTCACCTGCTGAGATATCTTAAGCTTATATGCACGAAGATTTCTTTCCTCCCTCGGCGAGGAGCCTCTCGATTTATTACGGCCTCCTTTCGCAGCCCGGAGAGTTTTCGTGCTCTTACGTATAGAGGGAACGGCTCGTTTCTCCCCTCGCGCTTTTCCGCGGCTGCGTCTTTCCGTTTTATTTCCTTGCTCGCTCGGAGGAGCCCTCTCTCTCTCTCTCTCTCTCTCTCTCTGCGCATACGCCGCGCGCAGCTTTCTTTTATTTATGGCGCGCTCCGCGCGATTCTAGGCTGCATCGCAATTTTCGCGGTAATCTAAATATTGTAATTAATGCGTCGTCACGGGGGCTCTCCTTTATTGTGACGGTCATAATGTTTCTTAATTAGCGCCCTTGCAATTCGTACACTAGCTTTTAATCGGATAGAATTACTGGAGTTCGTGTCAACGCGCAGGACGAAAGCATTACAAGCAGGCTTGGGTTATTATAAATACGTTACAATGAACGAAGATGCAGGAATTTTCAACTCTACGTCCATAAGTATTATCAAGTTCGAGTTCGACGAGTCGTTAGTTAAAATTCCACAGATAGAAGAGTGCCCTTATAAAAAGCTAGCTTTCACTCGACGTTCCTTAACAATTTCGACCTCGAGTATCCCTCCCGAGGATCCCCCCGGTCCAGATAGTCTTCGTCTAAGCGTCGATTTGAGAACGGCGCATTTTCCGCTAGACGCGCGCTGAAAATTCATAAAGCTCCATGAATACGCAAAAATGGACGCGCATGCATAATGCACGCGCGGGCTCTCGCGCGAATGCAAATTTCTCCTCATCGAGCTCGCAGTTTTTTTTTTTTTTTTTTTTTTTTGCTGGAACCCCGCTTCTTCCTCCCGCTGTGCTTTCGAGTCGTCGACGAGCGGCGCGCGGGGCGATTGTTTTCCGCTTTCCCGGATCGGATCGCGTTTTTCCGTAAATTAGCCGCTCTGGAAATGTTTTGCTCCCCTCCTTCCGCCGTCTGCTTTATCTCGTTGACACCTTCCTTTCTCACTTTGGCGCGGAGCTTTTTCCGCCCGAGCTTTGCCCGAAGCCTTTATAAAAGCCTAATACGAGTATAAGCAGATTTCTGCCGGCCCTTTATTAATTTCAAACATTTTCGATAGAAAATTAATTTTTGCCTTTGGTTCCGATAGCGATTGCGAAGACCCTTTACTTTAGTGCGAATTAATTAAAAATTCATAATTACGTGTTCGCACTTTGTGAGCGATCTCTTTCATGCCTTTTAGCTATAGTTTTACTTGATTCTCTTGGTTAAAAACTTGTGCACACAGGAAAAACTAATTAATTTGTCAAGCTCTTGTCAACAAGATTTTTTAAATGACTTGAACCATATATGTTTTGCATATAGCATATCCACAGCTATAGCCATAGTTCGAGGTCGCTGCTTTTGAAATCTGCATCTCCCAGCTCGGAACGGAAGGAAACGAGTCGCTGGCGAAATCTGCGCAAAAAACGAGCCGGCGCCCCAATAAAGATCGATTACACACATCTTTTTCCTCGGGAAGCGATATCCGCGCGAAATAGCAATTTTCCCGGGCCGAGTTTTTCAACGGCGCGGCCGTCCCTGTATTTGCTCTGCGGTGGACTCGGGGATTATCGGCGCCGCGACGCGCCTACGGCCCTCGAGATCCACGTGACGATTCGTTCCCGGTTCATTCTGTTTTTTGCGCGCGGCGCGCGCAGGTAGTCCGACTATGATATCGGCGGTGCCCCCCGCGACGAGTCGAATTTTAAGGAGATTACGCGCGCTATCGCGTCCTACGTGCGAGCGGGCTTTTACGCGCTTTTATTTCTCGAGTGGAGCTGAGATAAGCAAATTATCGGCTTCGGGAAATGAGGGAACGGGATAGATATTGCGAGAATTTACGATTTTCATCGGACGGATCACGTTCTTTCAAGTTTCTGAGCTAATTTATAATGGGCAAGTTAAAATAATTATTCGATTACTTTTCAAAATCGTGTTCGAGCTTCATTTAAGAAAAGTAATATGTACTGTATAATATACTGTAGGCCATCTTTTAGTCAAAAAGCAAATAAAACGCGGTACTCCTCCAAAGTCCCCAGGAAAGCCCCGCTGCCGTTTTTATAAATAGGCTGGGCTTTCGCAGATCTGCGCGTTAAAGAAGATTCACGAAGAAATATGCCGACAGTTTTCCACAAATCGCATAGAGATCCGCTGAAAAATGAGAGTTGCGCTCTCGTTCCCGTGAATTTTTCCTCCCGCGAACTTTGCAACATTCGCGAAAATCGACAAAATTGCTTCGACAAATTTAAATAAAGTAATGAGTTACCAAATTTTCAAAAATTTTCCATTACTCTCCCGACGATTTACGCTCGAATCTATTAAAAGAGAACTATTTTCGAATTTGCGACCGCAAAGTAATACTATTTTTTCACTAAAATTTTTTGCAACGCCATAGTTTACATTATCAGCAATAAATCAAGCTATTCGCGTGTAGAAAATAAACCGATCAAGGAACGAAAAAGGGCTTGTCTCGATCCGCTGAAAAATAAGAGCCGCGGCAGAAAAGATCTCCCATTCCGCGATGCACACACAAACTCTCCGCGAGAGCATCGCGCAAAAGTGCGTCGATAATTCAAGCGGCGCGCAGCATAAATATTCACGAATTGTTTGCCGCGTAATCCTGCCTTTTCCAAGAGAAAGGAGCTGCCGCTGTTCCGGAGGATGCAGGTAGGACCTCCCGATGACTCAAAGCGACGTGCGGGTCCCTTTTCCCCGTTTGCCCGGCAGTTTATCCCCGCTCCTCTCGCACCTTTTCTGCCCGGACCCTTTTTATGTATACATACTCTCGATCCCATGTGTTACTCTGCCTAGTCCATTCATTCACGATGATTCTCGATTTATGTTTACTCATATTTCTATTGACTTTCCCGGACCGTGGACCTTTGACTTTTGGCTCCGGACGGCTTAACAATGTTTAGGGTCGAAGATGCAGGGCGAGATTTATAACAGACGGTCTTTTTTCCTCTCTCAGCGGCGAAAAAGGAACGAAAATTAATATTTACGGCCTTCGAATGCACTTGAGAGAGGTGTGCGAGGCCTTCATTACCATAAACTTTTTAACGGAATTAATTGTGGGGCTGCGGGTGCGAAATATACGCATTCGCCGAACGAACAATTGCAATTGATTAGGACGCGCTGGCCCTCCCGCGGTGCGAAGGTTCAAATTTAGGACTTGACATTTTTCTACCCAGGCATATTCGCCGAGTCGAATCGAATATTTATTGCTCAAAATCTTTTGCAGTTTCAAAACTGCAGACGTGCGATAATCTTTATTATCTATCCTTCGCAGAAACTTTCTATTCCTTCTTTTGACTTTTATTTAATTTATTTATTCAAAATTCTAATTATCTTATTAGATTTCAATCTAAGAGATCTTTCTGAAAGCCTATTGGCAAGTATTGGGTGAAAACTAAATTATTTTAAGACACCAAATTACCGAATACTCGCAAAATCAATTATTACTTGAGTAATTCAATTTATTCGTTACGCGAGATAAAGCGTATAAATATTTTTTTTGCTCAAACGGAAAAAAATCTAAATTACAAGCTCGAGAATTCATCTTCCGCAACGACCTACGTTCATCCGGACAGACACTTTAGCTCTCTCGCTGATATTTGAATTCCTTCAGCCGCGGCGAAAACAAAGCCGTAGATCTAAAGAATCTTGAGCTTTAAAAGATAAATCCAAGGCGCGCGCGGCGACGATTCGGGAGGGGGCTGACAAAATTGCCTCAAGCTTTCAAGAAAAATAGTTCCCATATTGCGTTCGCGCTTATGCACGTCGGTTGTAAAAGCGTACACAGGGCGCGACTACGGAGCGCTCCCGAAAGCTGCCGAGAGATATGATTCACGGCTTGTCTACGGTTGCCGAAGATACGCCGCGTATTAAAACCGAGAATTCCGCGCGAATTTATGGCGCTCGATTCCCCCCGACTACTCGGGGTGGAGAAAAAGAATCTTAAGTAATCTTTCGTGTTTTTCTTCCGCTTAAGGAGACGGAAAACAGCTTACGGAGAGCGTCGATGCTCCCGTCCATTCAAGCCGATTTAGGCGCGCTTTTTCTTGGGGCGAGGGGCGCCGGATTACGAGGGGGTGGGAGGACGATTTTTGGCGACGAGACCGGCGTTATTAAACAATTTTTCTTTTGTGCTACCCGGACGATATTTTAGAATGATGGAAATCGAGGTTTTAGGGTAAGATAAGCCTGTGAGCTATATGCATTGTTGAAATTAAGTGAATCTTTTTTCAAATATATACAGGTTTAAATTTTGAATATTTATATAAAAAAAAAAAAAAATACGCCAACACTGTGAAATTGAACAAAATTTATTATTACAAATATCACTTTACGTCTTTATAATACTGTGCGGATGAGCCAAGTATAAATGCCTCGTTTGTGTAACGAGACGCGACAGAAAAATTAGATAAAAGGAATGTTCGGATATCCATCGCAATCTCGGTGTCTATCTTCTCCCGTAAAGATCACCGCAATCTTGGAGGTAGTATACGGCTTTGAAAGTAAGCTATTTGCCCATTCCGGGCGAAGAAAGTTCGGCTCGAGTAATTATCCCTAACAAGTCCGGCAAAAAGCACATTACTCGGGAGAGCGAAGAGGTCAAAGGCCAATCTCCGGATTTCTTTTTGTGCCGCCGGGCTGCGGCAGTTTCGTCAGCAGTGAATTTTCCTTTTTCGCGAGTCGGCCATTGAAGCCCGGGCCTCGAATGACGTCTAATTCGCCGATGCGACCACCGCTGTATTCTCTCTCACTCTCTATCTCTCTCTCTCTCTCTCTCTCTCTCGGGGGCCTCTCTCGTGGATCTTTCTCATCCTTGGCGGGCTCGCGTCTCAGGTCGTTTTCGTCTATTCAACTCCCAATTGGATTCGGTAATTGCCGCTAAAATTATCTCTGCCTCGGCACTCTTATCTATATATAAATATACACGCAGGCTCTTCGCCCCTCTCATCCCCCTCTCCCAACTGCCAACTTTTCTTATTCGCTCGCTCTCCTGCCTTTTTATCCACTCATTCCACGGCTTTTCTTTGTCTTTCCTTTACTCAATCTGCCCCCCCCCCCTCTCTCTTTCCCTGCTGTTTGAGTATTTACGTTTCGACCCTTTCCTTTTAATTTTCTTTTTTCTTTCGACGCGCACTTCTCCACGCTCATTTCTTTTACTTGCTTTCGCTTCCTTTTGTTTTCTGGACATTCTTTACCTTTTATATATCTGCTCTTGTTTCGAGAGTCCAAGATTTTTTTCTTATTTCCGCTTATAACATTCCGACAAAGCGCTCTCTCGATCGTGCGCAATATTTATGCACAAATTAGATATTTCATTATTCCGATTTTTAATCGAGTAATTTACGGTTTATTTAATATTACTTTGGATAATAGAAAATAAGTTAGTTGAAAAATTAGCGTATATAATATCGTCTATTTCCTACAAACTGTACTCTAGTCGACCCTAAAGTTTGCGTGTCATCGCTACAACATAATCGTTCCGAAGGGGGCTACCAGATATTGTTACAGCTTGTGAACCCCGTTTCTATCGGTTATCTGCTTTATACTCTTTCACAATTTAGGGGGAGCTCGTAGTGTCGGTGCACAAATAAATAATTAACAGCCTTTTTATCGATCAGTACATTGTTTGCAATGGACCGTGACAGTCATTTTCCTCTAATTCATGCGTATCGTAAACAAAACCCCCCGCTTTACTTTCTGAATCAATGAAGTCTTGCGATACGAGAAATCGATTAGCCCACCTGAAAAAGGTTAATTCTTTCCACGACAAGATTTCCAATACTAGTTAAATCAGGTGCGCCGACATTCGCATTTCGTTATTCAATTTTTTTTTTACAACTCGAGATCGACAAGCACTCGAAAACCGAACGAATCTCGCGTGGGATTTTTATAATAAGGATAGGCGCATTTAAAAATCCACATTTTATACTTTCTCCCTTGAGTTGTTAAACGCAAAAACGAAAGTAGACGGAGCAAGGCGCAAAGCAGACTCGCAATTCAGTTTCGAGATGAGTTTGTCGAAAAAACTACCCTCTATTTCCTGATTATCTTGTCAAGCCTCCGCGCGGAAAGCATCATATAAAAAAGGAACAGAGAAAGGTGTACGTGTATCGCTCGAGGTGCACACATACACGCCTACTCCCCCTTTTTGCCGTCGTCAGTTTCTGTCTCCGACCGAAAAAGCCTCCCCCCATTGAGCTCGCGCGCGCTCTTCTTCCAGCTTCTTTAATCTCGACTGAATTACGCGACCTATGCACCTCGTCCTTTTCACGGAGAGAGAGAGAGAGAGACATATATATATATATATAAGCGCCGGGATTCCTGTTATCTTCCGGATTGGTTCGGGGACTGTTAAAAGCGGCCGTCTCGGTCTTCTTCGGTCGATGAGATAAATTAAAAGATAAGGTCCCGATGAAAATTCGATGAATACGGCGCGACGATCCTAATCGGAGAGATGATGCCCTCAGCGGTTTACGAATTTCACGGTCCATCGGCAATTTTCAATTTAGTATATTTATTAGAACGAAGTTTATATTAATAATTGAAAACTTGTTACACGTAATTTGGAGGAGTGTGTTTTAATGACTATCATTGTATATAAAGAAGCTTTTAACTATATTGGATGATATTATTTGCGTAATAATTATAATACTTTATGGTTCCTAATTAAACCGCTAATTAAGTATAGGATAATACGTTTTGAAAATGAGCTTAGTCCTGTTAATGTTATATTACGAATAAAATCATTCAATACATAAAAAATTATTAAATTTTCAATATATCTGACGTGCATTCAAAAGGGGATGAAAGCAGACATTTCAATAAAGAAACTAATATAAAAATATTTAAAAGTAGAACGAATTAGTTCATCAAAAAGGAAAATTTTGAAATAACGTCAAGCTATATTCATACACTCAATTTTTTAAGAGAAATTTAATATTAGCCTAGACATTTTCATTTACTTTTTGCGAAAGTTTCTGGACCTTTTTTTAATAACCGCAACACTTCCCTTCAATTATTATTTTATAAATCCTTCTCGCCGTGCCTAAAACTACATTAAATGCTAATTTTCCCAGGGCGGAAACTATTAGGCGCGAAGAAACGCGGCTATTACCTTAATTACGACCGGCCTGGGCTAAAGAGAAGGAAAGGAACCGCGAGAAGAGGAGAGTGAATTACAGCTCGAATCTAAAAAATTACTCCCGTTCTCCATCCGAGGGAAGAAAGACGGCCGCGCGATAACCCACAAAAATTCCGGTCTCGTAGCCAAGTAGGCCAGCATCCCTCGGAGCTAAAAGAATGAGAGCGAGCTAGAGAGAGAGAAAGAGGAAGTACTAAAAAGCTGGACCACTAGAGAGAGAGAGAGAGAGAGAGAGAGAGAGAGAGAAGGAAAGAAGAAGCGAGTAAAATATCAAACAGAGCTCTGGGGCAGCGAGGATTATGTACGCGGCTTATTTGCAATGCGCGCGCGTAGAGAGGAGGAAAAGATAGCCGGGCGGAAGTTGGTAATGCCGGCTGCTTAAAAAAAAAAAAGCCGACCTGATTATCCCCGGGGAGAGTGGAATTCTGACCGCTAAACTTTTTAAAGCTCGGCGCACACCGGCCGTGACCTGTTTCCCTAAGCGCCTCCTTCAACTTTTCGCCCGAGGATTTCCGGAGAGATATAGATCCTCCTACCCCCCCCCCCCCCCCCCCCCCCCCCCCCCCCGCAGAGTTTCCGTCCTTTGATCCTTTGTTATTCCTACTTCGGCAACTCCTCCGAGAAGCGTGACGTTTGATTTTTCGGGATTTACCGGGACGCGCTTCTTTTTAACTAGTTTTCTTCGAGAACTTTGCCGAGCAGAGCCGCTTTTAATGGGAGATCGGCGCATTGTGCTCCGAGCTTCCTTTTTTACATCTTGGAGTATATATAAATTATTTATGGGGACGGACCGGTGCAAGGGAGTTTTCAGGCTTTTCGACGGGGGGGGGGGAAACTTTTGGGAAATCGTTGCCGGTGGATTAACGGCTTTCGATTTTGCGGATCACGAATGCCTTCAGAAGTATGAAAACGTAAACTTCTATTGTCAAAATTCTCTCGGAGTTTTTCGAATTCACGAGAATTTCGTGCAATCCGAACTAGCGTAGCATAATAATTAAATAATGCGAAGTAGCTTGGAAAATCGTAATGCAAAACCAATATGTTTACTATTCCAAATAGTGGCCCACGCCACTAATGCATTTGCATCGGAGTTAAAACACACACTCTATCAAAATGCTTCCTCGCAAAAGCAAATACACGCGGCGTCGAAACGCAATTGATATTTTCGTTGAAACCGGCTGGCCAATTTCAACACTCCCCGCATAAACATTCGCCCGAAAAGCGAATGAAAAACTTATACACGGAGCTTAACTTACGCGGCGGCCCGACTTTATGTAACGCGCGCCCATCGTTTTCCGGAAAAATCTCCCCCCCCCCCCC
>UCOM01003278.1:0-19021 GCA_900474385.1 Ormyrus pomaceus | reverse complement strand
ATAAAGCATAAGTTTTTATCAAAATAGCCGAAAATATGCTCTTTTTGTAACCAATGAAAATTACATTCTCGACGAAAGGATTGCATGGCGAGGAAGCAGTCCTTTTGTGACTAGTTTAAATCCGCTTGTACGCAAGAGGATTGATTACGAGAGGATTTTCCTCTGTTCATGAAAATTATGATTTTTCGATTCAAAAAGATTTTATTTGATCTGAAAGGAAAAACCTATTTATAATGAGCGAATTGAATTCAGAGGAAAATAATTTCCGTAAAAGAGGACTCTTTTTCTGAGTGTATTAATTTAACTATCTGCAAGGATTGAAAAGAAAGCTCATTAAATCATTGAAATGCAAATGCGACATATTCGTTCGACGAAGGAGCTCTCTAAAAAAAGTGCACATTAGGCAAGCACAACAAACCCGAGTGTCCAACAACTAAAAGCCACAAGTATCCCGCAATCAAGGTTGTCGCAGCCGTCAGTTACTGAATTTTTCCTCCACACTCCTTCGCTTCGCGGTGCATAAATCTCTTTCGCCTCTCGCCGTCGCGGTGATTAATTCGTTGCGCTCAGGCGCGATAATTAGAAAATTTATCGAAAAACTGGAGCTTGTAAGCATCGCGAAATTAGACGTTTACAAGGACGCATAACATTATGCAAAGCCTTATACAACTCACCCGCGCCACTCGCGCGCGCGGAGCAGAGAACGCTATATATGAAAGTTTAATCGCGCCTTGTGTACACGGCGGAGAGAGCGAGAGAGAGAGGGGCCTTTGGCGTATCTGCCTCGCAGCGTTATTATCAATTTGTTGGCACTATCTGCATCGATATTCGCGAGAGAGCGAGGAGGGCAGCTTGGATGTAAAGCAAACCGCGCACGGTAGCCTATACCGGCCCGATGATTTACGAGCCCGGCCGAGTGAGTTATGGCGGCGCGTCATCGGCGAAAGACCGCCTTTTTTCGGAGGCCTCTTCCTCGAGCCGATAAGATTTTCCGGCTGCTTCTGCTTTGTCCGGTGCCTGGGTTTTGCTGCGTTAGGGAAGATTTATTGCGCTCCGCGTGGGATATGTTTATTAACGTCTTAATCGTCGAGCACTCGGGCCAATAGTTTATTTGGCGCTGTTGCTGCTGCTCGCTGCTGCTATTTGATATCGATCGCCGATATTTGTTGGTTCTTTTGCGCCTGGGTGTACCGCTATATTAATTCGACGGAGATCGATATTGGCTGAATTGTATAAATAAGTCTGCGATTCTTATTTGCCTAATGAATACCAACATTACTTCAGGAAGATGTCCGATTTTAGGTAATTTTACATGTCTTGGGGCAATTTAATTAACTTTTAGTGTCTTTCTGTACCTCAACGTTACTTAAGGAAGCTTTAGCTCATTGGTTTATTGAAAAAACTTCGCAATATATAACCATACGAAAATATTTTGTACTAACCAAAAAGAGACAAATCGTATATAAGTTACCTCAATTTGGTCATAAAAGATGAATTTCCTACGAAAAAAGAAAGCAGCTTATCTCGAACGAAACTAACGGAGCTAATAGCAGTATATAGCCTGTAAAAGAATAAGCTTAAAGCACAATATTTCCCGCCTGCAGCGCTACATATTGAATGACGCCAGGAGGCGTAGAAGGCTCTCCAGTCGGGGAGCGACAGAAGACGTTGCCGCCGCCACTTGTCGATATCTACGACGTTGCACCCGGGAGGAGGAGGAGGAGGAAGAGGAGGAGGAGGTGGTGGAGGACGACGAGGAGGTGGAGGAAAGGCGGAGGGCGATCGAGAGATGGCCGAGAGAAAGAGATAAAAAAAAGGGGGCAAAAAAGAGAGAGGATGAAGAAAAAAAAACGCGCGCCGGAGAGCCGAAGCGATCGGGGGTTGGGTGAGAACGGCGCGGAACGGTGGAAGGGAGCGCGCGCGCGCGCGCCCCGTGCCGGCGGAGAGAGAGAGATCTTTGCGCGAAATTTCTATTTTCAATGCTGACGCCCTCTCCGTTCCGACTGCGATTCCGAATGTTTAACGGGGGGGTTCGAGCCGTGTTTTCGGGTTAAGTATCAGAATTTTAGAGAGCTTTTCAGACGGGGGTTCGGCGGAGTCTTTTATTGCTCGGCGGTTATTCCATTATTACGAGTGTCGCTTGAGTTTCATTTGCATTAAGTCACTTATGAACGCGTTAATTGCAGTTTAAACTGAAATACAGATTCATCACGGAGCAATTTTTCACTTTGAATATGTAGTTCAACCTAAATAGGCAGGTCTAATTTTAATTTACGTATAGAAACAAACGTTGATCAAGGTATTTTCACACTTTGATAAATATCGACGTCGAAATCGATGTTCATTAATTCAATTATTCAAAGATTCGCAAGATTTCTACGTCGCTCGGCTGCTTCTCCGCATTACCATCCGCTCGACCACACGGACGGACTTTCCAGCCTGCAAAAATCGCAACATAGTTTCACTCCGCGCGGCCGGGAGGCAATAAAAGGATCCGACCGAGAAAAGTAGCGGCGGCCGCAAAATCCCAAGAAGCCGCAATCGCCGATATACCACTTTTCGCGGCGAGATCCTTTTTTTATTGCCGTCTTCCTCCTCCCCTCAGAGTCCTCGCGTACGTTTGTTCGGACTGGGCATCTATTTTTCATTGACTCCTTCTCGCAATATCAACAGGCTGCCGCGACGGGGAAAAAGAATCGATATAATCTACCCCCCGCGAACTTTTCGAATTTTTGATATACCCGACGCTCGAATTACTTCCGAGCGGCGAAGAAAGAAACTCGCGGACGACCCTTCGGTAATTTTTGCCTTGATGCGCTTCCATCGAAAGGAAACTCCCGCGGAGAGGTTTCGTTTTGTTTCTTTTTAAGATATTCCCTATTTTTCTGGAATTCCGGGGCAATTACCCGAATTATTTCCTCGAAACTCGGCGACTCGGGCGGTAATTGGCTCGCAGTTAGCAGTGACGTAAATGATTATACAGGCAGGCACAGCTCTCCGCGCTAAATGAAAAGACCCGGGACGTTTCATTCGGAGCGTCGTTCGGTAAATATTGACTTTCACATCGTTTTTGCATTGTGCCAGCCGTCCGGTCATTTATCACTTATTGCAGAAATTCCGCGCGGAGATATTTTAATGACGGGCGTGTTCGCCGCCGAGAATAATGATTTTTAATAATCCGCGGGCCGTTCGTGTTCCTTTTCGGTTTTCTCTCCGTCGCCGACGAGATTCGCGTTTCGTCCCCCCGACTTCGGAGAAAATACATAACGGCGTTTTATTGGCAAGTGTAAGGTTAATTTATAATTGGCGCGAATTAAACACCACCTTGAGACGGTTTATTAGTCCGGCGAATTTCTTTTTTTCTTGCTGGAAATAGTTTATTGACTGGCGGTAAAGTTAACTGTGACAGATGAGTAATTGTTACGCGTACATTTATCCACTCATTAAACTCCTTCGTTAAAGGAGGAAAAGTTTTATGCTTCTCGTAAAAAGCCGCTGATTTTAAAGTGAAACGTTAAAGATTATCAGCGCGGAATCAAAAATTCTCGATAACGACGGCTTCCTGTATACCTCCCCGAGAATCAGCAGTCATTGTCCCAAATAAATTTTCTTATTTACGTAATTTATTAAACCGGCGAGTTTACATCCTCCAAAGTCGCCCACCGGTTAAAAAATCCGCGAATTTTATTACATTCTCATCCGCTTATAGAGGAGCAAATAGACGAGAGCCAAGTCCTTTTACATCCGCAGCATCCTACAGGTGCAGCGCGGCGGTCGCTTTGCAAAAATAAACGACGATATTTCTTCCCAAAACGATCGTCAGCATCGTCGGTTGCTTAATTTATTACGACGCCGATCGCGCTCTCGCCTCGGGAGATTTTTCGTTCCGATGAACCTGCCTCCTCTAGCAAGATCGATCGGCATCTGCTTGCGGTGCGCAAAAGAACCATCCAAAAATCTCCCCGCTAACGGATTAATAAGCCTCATCAGCCTCCTAAAAAGGACATCGGCACATCCTCGCGCGGCAAAACGAGCGCGCGGACTCTCCACCACTGCGCTTACGCCGCGAGATAACGCCGCATCTCTCTCTCTCTCTCTCTCTGCTCTCGCGAGTTTTATCGTCTCCCGATGAGTCGGCCTCTCGCGGTAGAGACAGATCGCGAAACTTGCGCGCAAAAAGCGCGCCTTCATTAACCGGCCTGCGGGCCGCATCCGCGCGCGCGAGCGCACGCAATGACGCCGGCGCTCTCTCTCTCTCTCTCTCTCGCAATTACCGCGCGCGGCAGTAAAAGCCCCCGGCTCCGCGAGGATACGGGGAAAAAATGGCCCTTAGCACGCGCTCACGTCAGGTTGCCGCGGCTCTCCGCCGCTCGGACGAGGAGGGGCGGAGGAAACCGGCGCCACTTCTCTCTCTCTCCCCCTCTCTCTCTCTCTCTAGTCGTACGCAGTCTAGTTTCATGCAAGGCGGAGCGAGGTTTATGTTTTGATAAGGATAACGCGGAGAGTCATTAAAGGCCGCGAGTCGGAGCTTCGCTTGTTTTTTTTTTTCATTTTTTTGCTTCGCTTTCGGCTCTTTTTCTTAGGCGATATCCCGCTTATCTTTTATCGCCGGCAGGATGCGCGCTCGAGATATTTATTATCGCCGATGCAACATTATTAATGAGGCGGGAGAGAGAGAGAGGCTTTGCCGGGTTTTAGGATTCGGTGTTGCTAGGCTGATTTCTGATGCTTGTTTACGACGATAATGGGACGGCCGGGCTACCGGTATTGCTCGATTACCCGCGGCGAGAGACGCATTCGTTAATTCGGTAGATTCGTGTCTTGCATTAGTCGGGCATTATCTACTGCTACATTTTTCGAAATTTCAGCGTGTACGTTTATCGCGAGTGCTGTTGAATGTACGGACTTTTAGATACATCGGTAAATTAATTCGATCTTCCAGATCGAAAATCTAACGATAGCGCGATTTACAGTTTTCCGATTTGACAAAAAATGTGTCCACTTCCTTCGGATAGCCGCGCTTTAATTTACATCCGCGCTCGACGAGATAAACAATTTATTTGCCCCACAAAGCCCTCATAAATATTAAAACGCCGCGCGAGCCCGAAACCATTGCAAGAACCATCGGATTTATCACTCTCCCATCCTAATGAAACCATACCGAGGCTTCTTTCCGCCCATAATTAATACAAATAGCTCGCGACCACCTCGAGAGAGAGAGAGAGAGAGAAAAAGAAAGGAGGCCCGATAAAAAAGGCCGATCCAATCCATTACGGCTCTCTCGGCTCGCCGTAGGGGTGCACCGTCCGGATTTGCCGGCAGTGCACTCGAATTGAGATAACATTATCCGCGTGTCCCCCCCGCCTTCCACCGTGGAGAGAGAGAGAGAGAGAGAGCGATAATCGTCTTCACCGCGCGAGAGAAATCGGCCGCGCCTCCGCGGGGAAAGATAAGCGGCGCGCGATTTCCCCGCCACCTGCGAAGAGAGAACCTGTCCGGGGGCCTTTTTTTCTACCGAGAGCGCCGCGCCGCGCGCGGAGAAGAGGTGTTTTTGATGAGAGCGAGATCGTAATCGGAGGCAGGCGAGCGTCCGAGTGATGAGTTACTTCCGACGTCGGACGCGGCGGCGGCGGGGAAGGATAGGAGATTTTTAGCGGGGTAAGCTGCTTTTTTCGCGCGGAGGTTTGACGCCGCGAGTTGGAGGAGCTTTTTTTGAGCAGCTTGTTGCTGCGGGAGAATGAGTTTCCGCGATGGGGGTTTCGTGCTTTTGCGAGGCTGCGGGTCGCTTGGCATTGCTTGTCGATGGATTTTTTGCTGTGCGTACGCTGGTGATTAATCGGAATCGTAAATTATTGCTGTTTTAACACTGTTGTTGTGTTTTTTGAACAATTATTTTGTATTAGTTTACTATTTAGTTTATAAAAGCTTAATTCTGTGGTCTTTTTAAAAATTGTATTTTTCAAAAGCGATAATAATTATTTTCAAACTATACTGTAACGGATTGGGTCGATAAATGTAAAATTATTTAATTATTTTGTTTACTTGTAAGTGTAATTTTAAAATTCAAAGGTGCATTACCATAAGAATCCTGTTACACTACATGAGCATTTCAGGTTGAAAAAAAGTACACACTTATAAGATTGCTTTAACGACCCTCATTTCTTTAAATGTCTCTGAATTTTGCACGCACGCGAATTTTCAAGCACACAGTTCGCTTCAAAAAAAAAGCGAAACAGGATTTCCAGAATTAATTTCGCAATTTCGAACCTTCACTTCTAAACAGCCAGACCCAATAACAATATGACTTATCAAAAGAGAAAACCCGCAATCATTCAATCGACATAATAAAACGTAGTAAGCCGTTTATCCCGGGATTTCAATAATAATCGCAGAGCCGCGTAAAAGCTCGAAACTGGCGGCGGCTCCCGGCGGCGGCGGCTGCGGCAAAAAATCAAGTCTTTTCCTTGTTTATGTTCCATCTTCGAGGCAACGACGAGGAAAACGATCGTTCATTTAATCATCTTCCAGCTTCCACCGCGCGCGGGATATAAAACCTCCCGGCTGCGAGAGCGAGTCGTCGGTGCGTAGCCTGGGTGTATACGTGTGTATATAACGTTCGAGGCGCAGTTTTATCAGAGCCCGCGTTCCCTTGCCGCGGCGAATAAAATGCCTTCATTGCCTTTACAGCGAGTCCATATCCGCCGCTGCGAGATCCTCCAGTCCAGTCGCTAAATTTCTCGAATGGACGTGATAACTCTATAATATTAGCGAGGGACGTTTCGCTTCCTGTAATCTCGATTTATGTTATTGTTTCGCTGGGCAGCGCGAGGCCGAATCTCGCGCGAGGGACTGTATTGATTGTTTTCTGAATTTTTCAAATTTTAATTGATTATGTTTGCTTCGCAAATGATTCGTTTGCTTTATTTCGGCTGCACTGCAAATTGTACACAATGAATAAATCTATTTTATTCAGTGCGATTTCAAAAAGCAAATATACAATCTATATAACTTAGACGTAGGCGAAATGAGTTTATTTATACAATAATTGTCTGTCACTTTAGTTCTGATTCTCGATTTTACTAACGAATTGCGTGTATTTTTGCTCGCAATTTCTACATTTGTAAAAAACGAGGCGCAGCCACGATGCTTTAACAGCTGTAAAAGAGAAGCAAAAATTTAAGAAGATTTCTCCTCCTTTATCTCGGAAACAAAGCAAAGAACTAGAATTGTACTCGAGAGCAATTTTCACTCGCGATCTATATTTATACCGTCCTATTCGTTAGCCCCGTGATTTCTTTTCGTTTAGAAAACGCTTTAACTGCCAAATGAAATCCAGCGTCGTTCGGCCGAATCTCATTTAAATATTGGAGCATTGGGTCATTGATATACTCATAGCGCAAATAAACGGGCGCAATTGCAGTCGCGCGGCGGTGATGAACATATTTGCACGAAACAAAGAAATAATATAGTGCGGTCTGTCACGCGAGAACTTACGCCTTAGTGGCCCGCGATAATGTTTGTCCTTAAATGTATCGCCTCCAAGATTAAAAGTGCTCTTGCTAAATAAGCGACTGAATATTTATTAGCGCTGAAAGTATTTAGTTGTATCTTTTGTATGGGTTTTTGAAGATGCAGCTGCGATTGGAAAATGCTTTTTCTCAGTTTGTTGTTGGTAACAATGCGTTAATTTAATATTTAATTTAAATAGTAATTTTTGGATAAAATTTTAGACATTGGAAAAGATAAATTTTTTGGAAATGCTACCAATTTATTTCGTTACTAATTAAAGCGTGGAAAGTTTATTAATCAGAATTTATTGAAATTTGGACAGAAATCTGACAACTAGAAAGTTTAGTAGTTTATGTGACTATTTAGAGTTTTAAAGTCAAAAGTTAATCTCAATGCTTAATTTGTTACACCAAATAAACTCTGCTAATGCTTTAAATTTATTTAATTTTTCGTACATTTAGATTACTCGGTTTTATCTGAAATTTTCCTGAAAAACGTGATTTCAGTAATTATTCACGGGTTTCAAGGAAACTAACCGATGTAGGCTTATAATATATATATAATAATATAGATAGGCATCGAAATGTTAGCATTAACTTGATTTAAAGATTTGACTTTGTGTCCATGTAGTCAATTTACCAAGCCTATCAATAACGTTTTATTTATTTCGCGCAATTAGAAAATTTCTGATAACTTCCTTGTATGCAGAGAGACTTTGCTCGTAACGTATCCGAGCTTAAGTAATTGATCTCCTCCGTCGCGATGGTTTTTTTGGTGAAATCGTCTCGACTCTTTCTATATGACGAACTGCGCCTCTCGCGCAGCCGTATATTTAGTTGTTCAGAAATCTGAAAAGTATAATCTTAAATTAATACATTTTTTTCGAGGAGCCTTAAATTAGAGCGACGCTTAATTACTTTTTAATGATAAAGCTGGACTAATGAGCCTGCGAATTAGAAGAGGCAAAAATTTAATTTAATCTCAAATCTCCGTTAACGGATCCTAATTGAAAGAAGCTAAATTTAAAATTGTCCCGAGTCCCTCACCTCCCTTTTATTCCATCCGCTTCTCGCGTCTTATTCCGGCGCCTCGCTCTCGCAAAAACAATGTGACAAACGACGCTCCCGATCCGATATTCTCTCGATCTATGTATTTGCGCTAGAAATTTCGCAGTTACAGAGAGCGCCGCAAGCGGTATGGTCGTCGCGTTATTTCAATGGGCACTTATTCAGGAGCACAGTAAATCCGGACCGTTAGCGGGGCTGCGAGCGCGCGCAAGAGCAGCGACAGAATATATTTAAAATCTGCATAAGATTGAAACGTTCGCCGCGTGGCTCGCAGCGCCGTCTAATCAAAGTTGCTCGGGCGCAGCGAGAGAGAGAGAGAGTCCTTATTCCGGCTTTGAAAAATCCCTCTAATCGAACTCTATCCGGGCAATATCCTTAATAACATCCTCGCGGCTCGTCTAATGCCAGGAGCCGTTCGACGCCGGGAAAATAGAGCTCGCCTCTCGTTCGCCATCGCGAGAGAGAGAGAGAGAAAGAGAGAGAGAGAGCATTATATTCAATTTTTGCCGGGTGAAAAAAGGGCATGCAGCACAATATAAATCGCGAGTCACTGCCGCTGCACGCAGCTCCCGGCAGGAGCGGAGGAAGGAGATAGCGAAGGAGAAGAGGAGGAGGAGAACGACGGCGAAGGAACGCACGCGCATATAATCGAGTCGCGCGGAGACTACGTTCTATCCTCCTCTCCAGAGAGCGAGAGAGAGAGAGAGAGCAACACGCAGGAGCAGCAGCAGCCAGTTTCTCCTGCCCATGTCCTTGACGAAGGTTATACAAGAGCGATAAACCAGCGGCCTTGATTCAGGCGGCGCGTCCTGGCCTCTCTCTTTCTCTCTCTCTCTCTCTCTCTCCTAGTCTCCTTCTCCCTCTCGGATAGGTGCCTCGCCTTGGAGAGCGGAGAGCTCTCGAAGCTATTACAGGTAACACGCACTTCCTTCACGGATAGGAGCCAGAGCATAAGCAGATAGGCCGCGGAGATAGCCGGGCACGCGCATAACACGCCGAGGCCTCGTCTATATATCGGCTAAAGCGACTCGATAAGCCGGTTATTAACCAGAAGAAGGAAATCAGGCGGCCGAGGGATGGGGGAGAGAGAGAGAGAGAGAAGGAGAGAGCGGACCGCAGACTGAAAACCCATCCGCCACTCTGCTCGGCTCTCTCTCTCTCTCTCTCTCTCTCTCTTTCTCTGCAGTGTCCTGTCTGCGTGAAGTCGAGCGCGATGCATGCATGTAAGACGACTAGTCGCCCGCGAATGGAGGATGAAAAAAGCATCGCCAGAGAGAGAGATGATAGCGGCGGAGGGGAGGAGCTGGAAAAAATCGGGATAAATCCGACTAAGAGTAAATTCCTGATGGAGCCTCTCGCGCGGGAGAAAACTGGATTAAAACCGATGCCGGTTGCTTGCTCTCTCTCTCTCTCTCTCTCTCTCTTTCTTTCTCTCTCAGCTTCAGGTGCTGGCATAGACGCTGGATCTGATGGAATTGCTATATTGCTCGGGAGCTGTTACAATGCTTCTAAGCGATATCTGATTGCCGAGGTGTGGTGTGGGAGCTAATGTAAATGGTTTCGTACATCCTGGTCATTGTACTAGATGACTGTGAATATAATTAGATTAAAAAGATATCTGGATCGCACTCGGGGTACTTTGGGTTTAACGCCGCAAAGGTCGGGGAAGTAAATTACCGAAGATTATTGAAGTAGTAAAGATAAGCATCTTTACCTTTAAGATGTAGTGACAAGCTTATATCTTGAATTCTAATGTTACGTCCGTAATCGATTGACTTGATTGAGAAAAAAAAGGCGTCTTTACTACAGCAGCTCGTATTTATTTGCGAGATACCGATTATGACGAAATTTTTGTGACTACTTTCGTCGAAGTCTATAAAGTCACAATGGGAGACGGAAAATCAACAATTTACGTATTTGCATTTATTAGCATTGAAATCGATCGGCAGCTACTTGACTCCATCGAACAGGAGCCGACGAAAACCATTAAATCAAGACTGCACTTCTTTACAGCCTTACTTGACCAATAATAAACTGTAAAACTACCTCATTTCACTTGGAAAACTGGTTAAGACCTTTATCGAATATCTTGATGTCTTCGCGTATAAACATATGGACGGCGATGATTTTCCCTATATTGCACTGAATATTCCGTCTAATAGGGATACCTTTTACAGGGTGATTGCCAACTATTTCTTTTTTTTTTCGCTTCCTTTTGCTATCCGTTCCACTTAGAATACTATACAAGTAGCCCAATGCGGATAAAGAAGGTATAGAATTAAATTTAAGTATTTCTGGTAGCGGAAGTTTACTTCAAGTTTCCAGGCAATCTGCGACTCTTCCATGAAACCTTTACTTGAAACGTTTTACAACATAATTAGATTATTCCTTAGAAAATTACTTCATTTATAAATTGAAATTGCGTGATAGCAAAACACCGACTGAGTGGTCTTGCAGGAACTAAAAGAAAATTACGCGGATTCAAATGTTTTTACATTATAGTTATCAAAACGGTAACACTAAAAATGTACATCGTATGTAAATAGTACATATTTAAATACATAAATTCGATATTTATTTGGAACAGTATCAAAAAGATAAACTAATTGTTTTCAAAATTATACAAGACAAATTTGAAAGAATAATTTTTTTATTTTTCGGCGCGTTTTACGAAAAATAAATTAAAATCAAACATTTTTTTACATGATTTTATATGAAATACGGAAGGCCAACTTTTATAACTTTTTTTTAGACTAAAATATGTCGGCATTTTATAGCGTGTATAAAAAAGTTATGTTTTTGATTTTATTCTAAGTCGTGCGTAAGGAAAAATAAGTGAACGATATAAAACGCGTATTTTTTGCAAAAAGTCTTTTAATTCAGGAATTGCGCATCATTTTTCTCTCTATGATAAATACGAAGTTAAAATTCTTTTCTCAAAACAAGTTTTAAGCTCTTAAAAGATGCAGTCTTAAAAACTTCCTCAAGATTGAATTTTAAAATAACAAATTGGCAGAGTAACTGATGAATAACTGATGCTAAAGATAACTCCATAAAATTTGCCCGCCATTACGAATTAAATTATTCAAGTTCCAATTTTTTTTCTTCGAAAAATTGATTTGCATTGCGTATTAATCAAACGACGGAGAATCGATAAAAATTGGCAGCCGAGTGATTTTCAATAAACTCGGAGCAGTAATCAACGCGATTCGTCTAAGTTTTCAAAAGAAAACAAGCAATAATTATTCGACGAACCTAATACACTTTAAATCATCGGCAGAGTAAAAATGGCGAATCCTGAAATCGCTTGTTAAACTGTAAATCTTTAATGAAATTCACAGTTACCTTAACTAGATTATCAATCTCGATAATGAAAACTTATAAATCCGAAACGATCTCGCATAATTCACAGACTCGTTACCCCAAACAAAAAAAAAAAAGAAAGAAGCAACGTCCAGCTCTCGAACCGAAACTTCATCAAGCGCTGCCGTTTGATGCGCGCAACCTGTTCCCGACGCAGAATTAGATCCGAACAAAAAGTAATGGACCCTCGCGGGAGCCGAGCGCACTAAAAGATAATAAGAATTCCATCTTCTGTTGCAAAAGTAATTGAAAGACACGCAGCGGCGAGAGAGGCGTTACGAGGCTCAACGACTCGAATCTCGGACACCCAGGCGCAGGAGAAAAACGAGGAAAGGAACAAATTCGAGAAGACGGAGTGTGCTGCTCCTCGCAGAAGGATGCCTTTCCTCTCTAAAAACGAGGAAAAACGCAACAGAGCGGAGTTGCGCGCCGCCTGCAGCCGAAATAAACTTTTTCGCGATGACCCAATGCGCTAATTTTGTACATCGCGAGTAGGGAGCAAAAAAAAAAAGAGAAGCATTTGGGTTACGCCGCGCCGCTCGACGCACGATTTTTCGCCGCGATAACGACCGCGACCGAGAGCTTTTCAAAGTCGTGCCCGGAATGAGTCTGTAACAAAGCAATGTTTTTTTTTGGTCCCTCCGCGAGCAACTCGTTTCTTTCCGAATCCCGTATTTCGATGACGATTCGCCGCTCCGGCATTAGAGCCGTTCGGATTTGAGAACCAGTTCTCTCTCTCGGCGCGTCGGATAAATCTTTACGGCCAGTTTTTCGGGTGCAAACAGTCAGTTTTATCACTCGCGTTAAGAGTCCGCCGGTCGAGAGGAACGCGATACTTTTAAATTAGCTCGAAGCTTTTTTTTTCCCCGAGTGCATTAAAATGAAGCAATCCCGTGTAATTTGTTCGTCGTAATTTAACTGCCGCCGAAGAAAACGCTTCGACGAAGGAAGATATCTTCGTGTGGTATATCGAGGCACCAGAAGAATCTCGCGATACCCTAAACGAATTAGAACTCGAAATAAAGATCGAGTCGGCCCGATATTTCATTGGAAAGAAATGAGCAAGGTGCTCTCCTCGTGCTCGAAAGTGAGACGCATTACTTTTTATTAGAACGTCGCCTCTAAAAACTGTAAATTGCATCGATCAATTTAAATTATTTAATCTCGAAACTATACACGCCGGTAATACTCTATTTTAATACCTGCGCAAAGCGACTCGTGCCTCGCATCAACAAATTCCTCAAATTCCTCGAATATTTTAAGAAAATTATAGCAGAAAGCCTCTCTCTTTCTCTCTCTCTCGCGCGTAATAAAAATTTCTCTCTCTCTCTCTCTCCCCCCGCGAGAGAGAACTTAATCGCGCGTCATTTTCGAAAACGTCGTAAACGCGGGCCCGGGATGATAAATCCGGCTAATCCGCTAAAAAAAAAGAAAGAAAAAAAAACCGCCAAACGCTTCCACAACATTATCGTATTTCAATATACGAGCCGAAAGCGAAGATATCCTCCCCGTATCGAAATACCATCGAGCAGCGCCGCGAGATCGGCGTGCGGATTCGTGCAAAAAGCAAGAGTCAGCGTGTTCGTTAAAGACGGGCAACGCTCTTATATCACGAGAGGAGCAAAATAAAGCTCGCGTCCAAAGCCAACGCTAAGCCCCTCTCTCTGTCTCTCTCTCTCGTCTCGAGACACAGACGGATAGGCAAAAAGCGGGCAAAAAGTCGGGCTGGGAATTTCGGCGAAGGGAAGTCGCGCCAGGGTTGGGAGCAAAGGACCCCGGGGCCGAGGCGTAGCCGCTCTCTCTCTCTCTTTCTCTCTCTCTCGAGAGAGATATTCTTGGCGGAGCCGCGGCGGCTCGGCTGCGCGCACATTTACAGGCGGCTAACGCGCGGAGAGAGAGAGAGAGAGAGGCGGAGCTCCGGAGCGCCTCGCCGAGAGATGCAACAACTGTCCGACCATCCGTCATTCGCGCCCTGGCGGAGAGGTCCACGGTCATTCGCGCGCCGGTCTCTGTCGCTCTTTATCTTTGCGCTGCAAGGCAGCGCGAATGCACGCGCGCAAGCGTTCGGGCCACGCTAAATAAAGAGAGAGAGAGAGAGACACGAGCTGATTCGATCGCAGGCTGCTGCTGCCGCCGCCGCCGAGGTGGACGCTAAATCTCGAGGAGCGGCCCGCTGCTCCGGTGCTGCTTCGCGCTCCAAGTCTTAAGAGATTTACGTTTCGACGGGAATGAGCTTCATTTGGGATGATCGCGAGCGTTAATTTATGAAGGAGGGAGAAAAGCATCGCGGGGCGCGAGTACTTTGGGCTGGGACGCGGTTGCGGTAGAGATTGGGGCTGCTAAAACTGGCGCGCAAAACTCATTGTTTAATAATTAAGCAATTATGAGTAACGAATTGTGTTGAAATAGTAATCGAATAGAGTTGAATAGTATCTTTCTTGTGAAAATTTTGAAAACAAAACAATCTCAAGGCAACCACTTTATGTAAATATAAAAGCGCTATATTTATATCAACAAAAGTAGTTTATAAAATAGAAAAAGATGGACCACGTTTTAATATTTCTAATTCCTATTCCAAAGTCAAAACCGAGAATGTATCTATAATTGACATTTTCCTGATACTTATGTAAACCACGGCTTTCTCACATCAAAACGCAACCCTCCAAGTTCAACGCATCCGTTACTCAATCCAATAAAAAAAATTGCTCAGTTTCCTTCTCCGAAGCCCGCAACTACCATCCGAAGAAAAACAAGAGCCCGTCAGTTTTTCCAGTCCTCTCCATCAGGCCCCCACGGGTTAATAATCCCCGGCACGAATCGGCTACCAAAAAAGTTTAATTTCCCCCCCGCATCATCCCGTCCCGGGCACTCTAATAATATCCAGAGAGAGAGAGAGTGCCATAATCGCGGGCAGCGATAAGCACACGCCGGTAGGAACTATAACTTTGATTACCCTTCTTTTTCTAAGCCGCGCTGCGGCGGCGGCATCAGCAGCAGCAGCAGCCTCGCTCTCGGAGATACCGGCATACGCCGCGCTCTCAAAGTGAAAATTCACTCGGCCCGATTGGAATCGCGCTCGCCGAGATATTCCAGGCCGATATATCGGGCCGGGACCGGGTAGAGAGAGAGAGAGAGAGAGAAATCGAAGGGGGAGCGAACGGTAATCACGGCAGCCTCGCTAATGACCGGCGTATCGCGCGGCGCATTACACGCAAGTACGTGCGGAGCCATCGGGAGCACCGCCGCGGCATCCGGTCATTCGCACCGGCCGCCTGCTGCCATTTTTCTAATGCGGGGAGAGGCGAAGGCTGCGGCGCGCGGCGCGCTCCTTAATTTCCGCCGATTTCTGGAGAGATGGAATATCGCCGCCGCCGCGGACGGATCGGGAGGTTCTCGTTGACGGTGAATTCTCTCTCTCTCTCTCTCTCTCGAGACGCGGCGGAGGGCATCGGGATCGCCGGGAATGCTGTTGAGCTTTTGTAGACAAGATAATGGACGGCTTATCTTTTATCTAGATGCCGCGGAAATTAATGCCGGAATGATGGTAATGTTCGGTTCTCTCTCTCTCTCTCTCTCTCCCTGGGATGTAGAAGAATTTCCGCGCGGAAAAATTGGGTGGAATTTAAATAAGAACGCCTTCTTTTTTTTACCTGTGTTTATGTGCGGAGGAACTTTAAGCGTTCAATAATCATCGCAACGAGTTTGTTTGATAAAAAGATCGTTTCGACCAGCTAGGCTAAGTAAAAATTCGAATTATTTCGATTTTTTAGTTGTTAATACTGTTTTGACGCCGGAACGATCAGCTTCTGATGCGTTAATTTTTAGAAATTATGCTTATTTATAAACCAATAATTAATTAAAATCTTCAAATAAACGTTTTTAATGATATTCCGACTTCCAGCATCCTTCCGAGGTATTTTTTTCCTGTTTAATTAACGTCTCCTCAAGCAGTGTCAACTACCCGTACAGCGGTAGGGCTTTTAAAATTTTCGGCCAACATAAATATCTCACTCCCGTTCTCCCCCCGGCTTCAAAATCAGACGAAAAAGTCCAGCACGCTCTCTCTCTCTCTTTCTCTCTCTAACGGGTCCGCTCGCGACGTAACAGCCCGCTACGAAAAAAGCCCCCTAAAACAAGAAGGAGAGAGAAGAAAAGCACAACGAAAAACAGGAAGAAAAGACCGGCAACACCTCAGATAATTTCGCCATTAAAATGTCGCACTCGGATGCCCTCGCTAAAAATACGGAAATAATGCTTAGGTGCGGAGCCCGTTTAAAAAAAAAAAAAAAAAAAAAAAAAACGGAGAGGAAAAAAACACGCAGAAATCTCCTCTCCTCCGATTGATTTCGCGGGGCATTTACTCGGCGGGAGAGGAGGATTTTCTCGGTGTACACGCACCTAGACTTTCCACGTAATTACCGATATTGATTTCCCCGCTGGCAGCCGGGCTCTCTTTTTTAGAGGGCCCTCTTACGCGGCGACGACATAAGAGTTTTCCGGCTTTCCCCCGTAACGAGAGAGCCGGCGCAGCATTTTTTTACCTCGTTCCCAGCCGCTGAATTTATCGAGGATACGGAGCGAGAGAGAGAGAGAGAAGCTCGAGTAGACGTCGACGACGAGGAGGCGGAGGAGAGAATTACACGGCTCCCGAGCGCCGCTAGAGAAAGAGAGAGAGAGAGAGAGGCGTAAGGGCCACTTCGGAAGTGTGTATAATTTTGCCAGCGAGACGATGAGCGAACGTTTCCGCGAGTTATCGACTCGTTTTTCCTCTCGCGCCTCATTTTTTTTCCCCCAGCTTTTTTTTGTTTGCGTTGCGGTTAGGGGAGGGAGAGTCATTTGCGTGACGGATGTTTATTAGAGGCGTGATTTCGAGGTGTCTGCGCGTGTATTCAAGCCGGCACGCGGATTTTCCGCCGATTCCCCGCCGCGTGGAATGAAGCGGAAATATCGTCATTTTTAAATGCACCGCGGAATCTGGCAAGACCGATGGCGATGCATTTAAGACGCGCTCTTGCGAAAATCGCAATTTAAAATAAAGGATTTCGCAAGAGTTTTTTAATGAAAGGTTACGGCTCAAAACACAATCATTTAAATAAAAAAAATGTACCAGCGCGCCCTTCGGAGTTTAATCGCGAAAGAATGCATTTTTGTGTATGCCGGACACGATCTTGTAGTCCAATTTGCGACGCTTTTTGCTCCTGAAAAAGCTCTGATTGACAGTTTTCGACTACGGGGACTCGACTTCGATTGCCACTGTTTCACATTCGGCGGCCTTTAAATCATCCGCGCGAATTCTTCTTTGATTAAACGTCTTGTTGCATTAAAACTTGACAGAGACGCTGACAGTAGCCAATTGTTACACTTGGCCAAAGTGGGACGTTCCGCTGGGCTGCAGTGAAAAATTATGTGGCATTGAGAGCTTTGAATAAAAAACAGTTTAAACTGTATCGCCGAACGTTGTAATGTCACTGTAATTCCAGGAGATAAGTTGAGGTTGTATTATAAAGAACGATTAACCTTTAGGCGTTGGGGCAAGTTTTCTGTTATGGAAAGACCGGAATTCAAGTTTATTCGAATTGCACTTTGTCTAAATAACATTGAATTCTGCTATCGTCCGCAAAATCTTCGAGTTTTTTACCCTTCAAATCGAACCAGTTTTAAATTGTCATTCAAGTTTCTTTCTTTTCATGCAAATTTTACTAATGCTAAATTTTAATAATTTCATTCAGGTACTTAATGGAGATAATTATTTTTACAATTTAACCTTGATTCTTATTCTGCACTTAAATAATTTTTTATCAAATGAAGTTTCTTAAAAAATATCATGAATGAATTAGCAGCTGAAAACACTTTTTCATTATTTTGCCTTGAAAATTTTTTGTCCGACTGATAAAATCAAAATCGTTAATTACTTTTAACGATATTGAATGTTTATCGACTATTAATTTACTACATAATGTAGAAAGCTATTAAACTGTCAGCAACTACTGTTTAGATTTTCGTTTACTGCATTAAATATCATTTTTCTATCCATGCTACATTAGTTGCAATTAAAAAGCAAAGCGTAAATGTATTTTATATAAATTTGTCACCAAGAAAATAAATTAAAACTTTAAGTGACATTATTTTATTTATGACCGCGTTGAAAATTAACTATTTGGTTAAGTTTTATTTACAGTAATGCAATATGATAAGATATAACAATATATTGAAGGTATAAATTTAACTAAGGAATTCCACAAGAAAATATATTGTTATTAAAATTCCTAGTTATATTGTACAGGTTTTTTCAAATTATCTTGAAAATGTTTACTTTTATTCGTCGTCAATTAAATAAAATGAAAGTATCAAAACTTTGATTAACTAAAATTACCAAGTACATATAGTAAAATGTATGTTCATTGTTCTTAAAATATTACAATGTCCTTCGTTTCTGACTGCTTTAATGAGAAAATACCTTATTAGAAAGTTCTGAGCAGCTTTCCTCGATAGTCAATTTATGTCCAATTTGATTCGATGTGAAGTTTGAAATTTGATAAAAACTAGTAGTCAATTTGGTTGACATACTTTTAAATTCGATTTCGAATCGGCTAACTCAAATGCAAATTGGTTTTATTGATGACCTCGCATCGTGATTGCAGGTAAACGCAATAATTATTTCTCTTCCTAGAAACTGGTAAAACGGACCATGCTTTTAATGCACTTCAAAATCAATCGAAACAGATAAGTTTCACGTCGCATGAAATAGATTACTTAGAAACTCAAAAAATTATCGCAAATAGTTGTAAATTTTACTTCTTTAAAACGTAATCTTAATGATATTCACATTGAAGCAAATTAGTTTTCCTTAAAAAAAACCTTCAGCATGGCGTGGATCATTCTCTCTCTTAAAAAAGTGATGGATGAAATCTGTCATCACAATAAGACTATTTTGATTGGTCGGTACAAAATGAGCGCCAAAATAGAGTATGTTTAAATTTTAAAGATTAAATTTATGAATTAAAATGTTTGAAAATAAAAATAGTTAAGTCAGTGAATATGAAAAGTATCTTATTGCTTGATTTATAAAAATAAATATATTA